>JAJIBD010008946.1:0-17970 GCA_021461705.1 Cryptotis parvus
AAAACGAATTTGGACCTGTGTCTAACAACCATGCACAAAAATCATATCAAAATGGACTAAAGATCTCAATATCAGACTTGAATCCACAAAGTACATTGAAGAAAATATAGGAAAAACCCTCCACGACATTGAAGCTAAAGGCATCTTCAAAGGTGAAACATCACTAACAAAGCAACTAGAAGAAAAGATAAACATATGGGACTACATGAAACTAAAAAGCTTCTGCACCTCAAAAAGAAACAGTGACTAAGATACAAAAGCAGTCCACAGAATGGGAAAGAATATTCACCCAATACCCATCTGATAAGGGGTTAATATCCAGGATATATCAGGCACTGGTAGAACTTTTACAAGAAGAAAACAAACAACCCCATCAAAAAATGGGGGAGAAGAAATGAACAGAAACTTCAGCAAGGAAGAAATTCGAATGGCAAAAAACATATGAAAAAAATGCTCATCATCACTAATCATCAGAGAGATGCAAATCAAAACAACAATGAGATACCACTTTACACCACAGAGACTGGCACATATTCAAAAGAGCAAGAACAACAAGTGCTGGCGTGGATGTGGGGAAAAGGGGACACTCATCCATTGTTGGTGGAATGCCGGCTGGTACAGCCTTCTGGAAAACAATATGGACTTTCCTCCAAAGACTAGAAATTGAACTCCCATTTGACCCAGCCATACCCACTCCTGGGAATCTACTCTGGGAAACCAAAAATACGCAGCGGAAACACCATCCCTACTTTTATGTTCATAGCAGCATTATTCACAATAGCCAGAATCTGGAAGCAACCAGAGTGCCCGAAAATCGATGACTGGATAAAAAAGCTTTGGTACATCTACACAATGGAATACTATGCAGCTGTTAGGGAAAAATGAAGTTATAAAATTTGGCCTATAAAATGGATGGACATGGAGAAGATTATGTTGAGCGAAATTAGCCAGAAGGAGAGAGACAGATACAGAATGACTGCATTTATTTGCATGGCATAAATATATATGTACATATTATGATACCAATATCCAAGGTCAAGTGAAACATATATCAGGAGGTCTTGTCAAAGGTGGAAATTATCACAAACGTGTGGGAGCCAGAGGTTAGGTAAGACAGAAAATGGAACAGGGTGCTAATAATAGTCGAGGGGTACTAATGCCAACCTAGAACTGAGCATTAAATAGAGGCAAAAAGGATACACATGACAACCTTTTAATGTATGTTCTGTAATCCATAGTCTAGAAGGGAAGGAAAAGAGAAAGAGAGAGAAAGGGAAAGAAATAAAGAACCTGCCATGGAGCAGGGCTGGGGAAGGGGGAGGGAACCGGGGATGTTGGTGGTGGAAGATGGGCACTGGTGGAGGGACGGGTGCTGAAACACTGTATGACCAAAACCCAAACATGAACTTTTTAATTGTATATCTTTTTTATTTGTATATCTCACGGTGGTATAATAAAATACTTAAAAAAAAAGAAAATCCATCATTGGATATATAGTAGAATAGTTAGGGCACTTGTTTTAGGAGATCCAGGTTTAATCCCCTGCACTTTATGTGGATCTCTGATTGCTGACAAGAGTGATCCCTGAATGCAGACCCATGAGTAAGTCTAAAACACAGAGCCATGACAGCCAGGTATGGAGAAAAAAAAGGAAAAGAAAAAACAACAATAAAACATTTTTTAGATCTATGCAAATACATGGTTGGTAAAACTATGATTTAAATTCCACAGGACTGCCTCTCAGTTGCAGATGATTTCATTAACTCTTCTATTTTTGCTTTTAGGGTCACACCTGGAAATGCTCAGGGGTTACTCCTGGCTCTGCACTCAGGGAATTACTCCTGGTGGTGCTCAGGGGACCATATGGGATGCTGGAATCGAACCTGGGTTGACTAGATGCAAGGCAAATGCCGACCTGTTGTGCTATCGCCTCCCCCTCATTAACTCCTTTTCAGTTGAGAAAGGAAATGTTTTTATTTCTCATAGATGAATGGAGGGATTATATTAACCCATACCCTGAATGTTTCACACATTTTATAACTTGTCTTTTTACATGAAAATTTTCAGTCATTCCTCTTTCATCTTAACTAGTTTTCCTTTACTACGTAATCTGAAAAGTTAAAAGGAATACAAACTTTTAGATTTGAGGGAACCTTGCTAACTGTCCCTTTAAAAGATTGAAGAAATAAGTCTGGATTGCCCAAGGTAACTTGATTGAAGGCATATTATTATATCAGTACTCAGTCCAAAACGGTTCTCATTTTTAGGGATTATTCCTTCTTAAATATCAAAGGGAGTGTAATAATCAATCTGTCTTTAAATGACTATAATGTCCTTATTTTTAAGTATTCTAAGCTATAAGGTTAAGTATGGGTTCACATAAATAATATGATTAATACATTTTATGACCGTGTGCATTGTCTTTTCATATTTGAGATGTGAATATAGCTAACAACAACTAAGGAGATTTTGTTCTTTTTTAAATTCTGTACACCGCCCGGGGGTTGGCCCCGGGGGGGGGGGGGGGGGGGGTGGCCGGCGCGGCCGGGCCCGGGCGGGGAACCCCCCCCAAACCCCCCCCCCCCCCCCACCCCCGGTTTGTGGGAATTCCGTTGATAAATTCTGTACAACAGCTGTATAGTGTCACTATGGCTCTTGAAAGTTTATAAAGTAAAATCAAATAACCAAAATAGTATTAACTTTATTTGGATATGAGAATTATTTTTGACTAATTGTATATTTTGACCAAGATTAGTAACATTACATAGTTTAGATTTATGAGCTGAGTTTACTATTTTTATAACCACTGTTATTAACTGTTGTCCTAGCCCATGTATGTCTAATTAATGAAGGTTATGAAGAATAGTTTGATATGTCCAGCTTAATTCAACATACTCCTGAAGTCTATCTCAAGAATAAACCAGGAACACTGGTATATGCAATTCAGTGTGCTTTTAGGTAGCTGTTGGTGGCATCCTGCCTACTTGATTATTTCACAAGTATTTTGGAACCTTTAGCATGTTTGATTCTATAAGTTAGATAACATGCCTGTGTTGGTGGCGATCTCATACTATACCTGTTGAATTGAACAGCATTATTATAGCCAAAACTTTAAGCATAATCATATTGCAGTGATTGTTTTTTGTGTACACCCCAGGAACTCTTAAATGAAACATGTGTTTGGAGTACTGTTAGTAGACATCCTTCTTCAGTTGTCAACACTTTCCTAGATTACCTCAGTATTAAGTAGCCACTTTGCTCAAGGTCATACCCTTTCCATGTCCAGATAAATATATAATTATCCTTATCTAATTTACGAATCCTTATCCTTTCTAATCCCTTATATAAGGTTTCATTCTATTTCCAGAATCCTTTTGGCAATGGGCAAAAGCTTTTAGGTAGTTGGTGTTTAGGTATTGGTGTTTATGGTGATAACTATTTCAGTTTTGCTTCTAATTTTCTTTTTTTTTTTTTTGATGGACCAAGAAAACTTTTTATTGGAAACCAGGTAGCAAGTAGGAAAATAACTAATTTGTATCCTCAAATCAGATATATCACTTGTATATCACATGAAAGGGTTCTATGGATAAAGAATAGGAAAGAAATGGTAGGCTGCAGAGCAGTGGGTCGCAGAATGAACTATAAAACCCTCTCATGGACTGGTTTCCTGGGCACAGCCCATCTTATCTGCAAAAATAAACAAAGCAAGGGTTATGGTTTAGAAAGAAGGGTAAACTGAGGACAATTTGTTCTTATCTGTAAATTTTGGGACAAAGAGAGTTGTTTAATACTGGTCTTTAGAGGATTTCAATCCTATCACTTTTTCCATTTTTATAGAAATTTAGATGGGATAGAAACTGGCTTTTCTTACTGGGATCACTCTTTATTTTCCTTTATTTTATTTCATTTTGATTTTTAAGGTATATAAGTTTTATTTTTAAGGTATATAAGTTTTATTATGAAATATAAAATTACACACTCTATTTTTCACAGTACATTTCTTTTTATAACATTATTGAAACACCGTGACTTAAAAAGTACAAAGTTTTTCACAATACAGTTGTTAGAAAGATTCATCATTCAATACCAGTCCCACAACCAGTGTGCTCCCCTTACTACCAGAGACCCTCATTTTCCACACACCCTCCACCCCCATGCCTGCTCCCTTAGCCAGCACTAATTATATTAACCACTACGGTCCATATAAGGGAATGGTATTGATAAAGTCATGACTTTTTTTCTGGGTTTTTATGTTTGAGTCTGTTCGATTTCTGTTCTTGCATTCACTTTCTGAGTTTCTAGAAGGTAGTGGGTTTATACTAGTCAACTCCAGACTCAGCACCACTGCACCTATGGACTATGCTTATTTCAACATTTTCTCCACCTCTGTTTGAGCCTGTCCTAAGCATACACTAAATAATATATTTTATATTGCTTGCTGGAGCTAATTCTCTAAATATGGTCTATGACTATATTCTTAGACAAAAGTCAGTGGAGATTATTAAATCTCCATTGTGCCATTTTGAGCTGACTGTATAGGAAATTATTGTCATGTTCCCACAGACTACACATCATGCCCACACACTTTGACTGTATGCCCCTTACTTAATTCTATGAAATGTGATAGGATACCTGGTATATCACTATACCAGGCTTTGAGATATTGTGTGACTGCTTTGTGGCTGCACACCACAGGGAGAACCACCAGCAGCTCTTCTGTCCAACTGCATCCCTGGATCCTGGCCCACTGTTCCAGCAGCAGTTTTAGGTGTGCCCATCGGGCCTTCTGGAGGGGACTGAGGTGGAGGGAGGGGCCCAGCTCCAATTCCATGGAAGCCCAGTTTGTTTAGTTGCCAACACCCACATACCTGGGCTTGAAATTAGCCTCTCTCGGGTGCAGCTCTGACAAGTTGTGGAATCTGGATCTTGAAAATGGCTGCGATTGTGGTGTGTGAGGTTTTTCTGGCTTCTGAGGCTTGATCAGGGTGGCAAGCAAGGGCCAGAACGGGTCTCCCCTCCAGGACACATCATGGTCAGCCTAGCACAAGGAGAGCTGGCAGCAACTCTTGTGTGCATCTATATTCTTCCCTTATTTTAGAGAATGCTACTTTCTATCAAATATGATCATTTTTGCAAATGCTCGTAGTACCTGATTTCAGTTGTTCAAAGAATATGGTGCTACTTGGAATTGGCCATTTCTTGCAGAATGAGGTCTCTGTGGGTGAATGGGGTGGGAAGTGCTATGATATGAACTGACATGGCAGGAAAAATAGCCCTACAGTGGCAGACTATGTTCTACCTTTAGGGCCTCTCTCATGAAAGTCATCTTTCACTCAGGGACGATTTTGGGGTGACATATTTTTGCAGCTTTACACTCCCACCTTTGGAACTTATTGAGAACTCAGTTCCACAACTCAGAAGTTATTTTTTTTAATTTTTTATTTTTACAATTACAAAGATATACAATTAAAAAGTTCATATTTGGGTTTTGGTCATACAGTGTTCCAGCACCCATCCCGCCACCAGTGCCCATCTCCCACCACCAACGTCCCCAGTTCCCTCCCACCTCCCCAGCCCTCCTCCATGGCAGGTTCTTTATTTCTTTCCATTTCTCTCTCTCTTTCTCTTTTCCTTTCCCTCCAGACTATGGATTACAGAACATACATTAAAGGGTTGTCATGTGTTTCAGAAGTTATTTTGTTCAAGTGTTTTATGGAATCAATGTCTCAGTTCTGATGATAGACCAACCCTCTAGGTACAGTATTTAAATCTTTGACAATGGAAGGAAAGATTCCAATGGAAGTCAAGTGGAAGTATAAGGAAAAGCTCCAAGAATAAGTTCTAGATATCAGTCAGAGCATCTGCAGATGGCAGGTTTTCTAGACAAGCAGGTCTCTGACATCTTTGGGCATTCAGCAAAAATCACTGTGGTATCAAGTGCTCAATCTCCAGTTTACATAGTCTCTAGAAGAGAAATATCTATATTGTTAAACAATGAGAGCCAACCAGAAATGCTCCTTCAGAAATTCACAGCCAAGGGGCTGGAGCAATAGTATAGCTGTGTTGTTAAACAATGAGAGCCAGCTAGAAATGTTCCTTCAGAAAGTCACATCCAAGGGGTTGGAACAATAGTACAGCTGGCAGGGTCTTTGCCTGGCACACAGACAACACAGGTTCCATTTTAGGCACCTCCCTATGGTCTCCCGAACATTGCCAGGAATAAGTCCTGGCTAAGGAGTAAGTGTCCAGACACTAGTAATCCCTGAACATTGCTGAGTATGGCTCAAAAGCAAGAACAACAACAAAAAAAAGAAATTTACAACCAAATATCAGAAAAATTCAGGATTTATTTCATTTTGCAAACAAAAACCTCAAACAAACAAACCAAAAAGCCTAGCAACATTTAAGAGATCTATAAATTTATCTCCACAAAAAGGCATATTCCTGAAATATAGGTTTTTCCACCGTCACTGCTTATCTACTAAATAACTGCAATAACAGATTAAGCTTTATCTCTAATAAATGAAGCCAGGTGTTTTCCTTAAGCTAGGTAAGAACAGATATCAGGATACAAATCCCTTAAACTTGGAACATTAGACTGAGTATCAAATTAGAACTAGGTGGTTTCTCCTAGGAAGCATTTTATCATTTTCCCCAAATAACTGACTTTACCTCAGTCTCTTTCAGTTCACTTAACCCAGAAAGTCTTCTAGGTTTTGGCATTGTGTATGTGCTTGTCTCAAAACTTCCAGTGAATGCAGCTGCAACTTTTGAATTAATTTCTCAAATTGTCCTGAATTGTAACTGTGCTGAATAATTTCAGCAAACGACTATCATTACCTGGGAGTGACTCTTGTAGGACAGCTGGTTTACTCTGCTTCGTTATTTATACTCCTTTGGGACAGGAAACATAAACAAGAACTTTCTTTAAACATGCTAGAGTGGGGTCATTTGTAGTGGAAAAGACAAGAGGATCAGTTTTATTTTTTGAGTCAGCTTGACCTTGAGTTTAAGAGGAGATGCTATATTTTATTTTGTGTACTTTTGGGCTTCCATTTTCGGATTGAGCGCCAGGTTTTCTCTGTTTGCAAAGCGGATATTTAACCTACTTCCAATCCACCTTCCTCTGCTGCTTTTGTTACAGCAAAGCCCCACTTTCTCATGGACTCTTATCTCAAGCCTATTCAGATACAATGATTTGAAAAGCAAAGGACTAAATGATGCCAGAATGGTAGCCAAAGGAAGAAAAGGTGCAAATTAAACATTCAGTAAAAAGTGAAATGAAAATTTTCCCCTTGGGTAAAAGAACATTAATTTCTCACTTTAATGTGGAACAAATCTCTATTTACTGCAATAGTTGAAGAATTTTGATTTACTTAGTGAATGCTATAAGATATACTGAGATTATAGTCACTTTGGGCCTCCTGAGAGAGAAAATTTTCTGTTTTACTTGTTAGCCCTGGACCACTGTCCTTTGCCATATGCAAAACTAACTCAAAGTGCATTAAAGAATTTAATGACATATCAGAACTCATGAAATGCATAGAAAGATCACTATGGAAACAAAAGCAAAAACAAAGCAAATTTGCCTTGCATGTAGCTGACCCAGGTTCGATCCCCGGCATCCCATATGGCTTCCCTGAGCATGTTCAGGAGTAATTCCTGAGTGCAGAGCCAGGAATTACCCCTGAACATTGCTGACTGTAACCCAAAAAGTATAAATTAAATAAATAAATAGATAAATAAATAAACAAACAAGTGATACCAAACTAAAGAGTTTTGAATAGTAGAATAAGTCCTTATCAAGACAAAAAAGGCAACTTGCTGACTGGGAGAAGAGAAATTTTTACAAATAAATCTGACAAAGGAAACAACAAACAATCTGATTGTAAAATGAGCTGAAGTGTCTGGGGTTTTGACTCATTGATAGATTGAATAGCTAAATACCAAAGCACAGACTGGACAACACTGAAACCATGAAATGTAAATGGTAAACACCAAGCTTTGAAGTGTGTCTGTCAAGATAGGGGTGGGGTGATGAATTGGGGATGGAGCCTGAGAACACTGGTGCAGGGAAGTCAACAGTGGTGGTGGGATTGGTGTTAGAAAGTGGAATGCCTAAGGCTCAGCTATCAATAACTGTAAATCACAGCTTTTTAAATAAAAAGATTTAAATTGGCAGATGATCAGTATAGATGCTTCTGCAAAGGAGAGTTGCAGATAATCAACAAGAACATGGAAGTCTTTATCATCAAATTGAAATAACCCAACAATGGGTTGCCACCTCCTTTTACCTGTGAGAACAGCTATTAACTGAAAAGCAAGAAATAAGTACTAATGAGCATATGGAGAAAAGGAAATATTGAACACTGTTGAGGATTTAAAGTGGTATAGTCACCATAGAAACAGGATGGAGGTGTCTTAACATTTAAAATGGAAGCATCATATGATCTAGAAATTCTACCTCTGGGAAAATATTTTAAGGAAAAAGCTAATTGGAATAAGTTTTTTCCTTAAAATATTTTCCCAGAGGTAGAATTTCTAGATCTATGGCTTTGCATCTTTGCATCTCCCTGTCATCCCCCGTTATTGCAGTATTGCTTTCAATGGTTAAGATTTGGAAAATCACAAATTCCTATCAGCAGATGAATGGAAAAGAAGAAATGGTAAATGGCACGAACAGTTCATTGTGTATATATACAAGCTTTTAAAAAATGAAACCCTTGCCATTTATGACAACATGGATAGAATCTGAGATATTATGCTAACTAAATAACTCAGAAAATGGAAAATACTGCATGATTTCATTTATGTGGAAAATAAATAAAACACAAAGAAAACAAAGCATAAACTCTTATGCTTTGTATAAGGGAGTATAAGGGAGGAATGAATGAGAGTTCCAGAAAGGAACAGAAGGAAGGAGAGAGAGACATTCAGGTAGAGAGTCAAGTCAGAGAGAGAGAGAGAGGGGGGAGAAAGAGAGAGAGAACACAAGTGGCTGTCCTAGGTTTGAATGCTGTCATAACCCGCAGTGCCCAGACTATTACCAGTTGGCCTGAGAACTGCATCTTTGGGCTCTCACATTGAACTGCTGTCAAATTGGCTGAGAATGGCTAAGAGGAGCCTTTGGGCCTCCTGAGCTCCAAATGGAGGATTCCTATCCCCTACACCTCTGAAAAAGGGCCAGTTTTCTGGAAGAAAACTAGACTTTTGTTTGTAATTATAATTGATCACTTGATCACTTGACATTCCGCTATTCGTCGATTTGCTCAAGCAGGCGCCAGTAACGTATCCATTTGTCCTTGTCATGTGATTACAATTAGTATGTTTAAATCTCAAGTAATAACACCATACATCTGAGACCTATATAATGCTATAAACCAGTGTTTCTTTTCAATACAATAAAGAAAAGCTAGCCCTGATTCAAGTAAGAGGTTGAAAAGTAAAGGCTGATTCAGTTATAGCTGCAGGAGAAAAAGCAACTTACTGTAAATGGATGAGACAAAAAATGGCTTCTGATTTATTTGCTTTGTTAACTAGGAAATTCAATTAACACACTGAGGAGTCCTGTTAAAATCCCATTAACAGATTTGTAAGAGGAGCAAAAGGATCTGTTAAAGGGTTTTTTCTTTTTTTGGGAGAAACAAGTTTTAACAGAAAGTGCTGAAGAAATACTTTTTTGAAGGAAAAATATCTCTCTTTGGATAAACGATATAAGGAAAGGTCGGAAATAAATGTTAACTATCACATAGATACAGAGAAAAGTAGATACAGGTTAAAGAAACATAGACAAGTGCTTGTTAATGAAAGAACTTTTGAAAACCATAGAGTTGAGAATGAGGAAAGGCATTTAATCTTGGAACAGACTGGTTTAACATTTAGCATTGGAAACACCATGTAGGGTTTTTAAAACCTGCTCATGTAGAAGTGATATAAATAGCACTGATCATGCAATAGTTATTTTAGCACATATTGTTTTTTTATCATTTTATTATTTTTAAAGTATCTGCATAAATCTTACTAAATTCCATTATTTACCAAAGTTTTAAGTAGTCTTATTTAACACATTGGGAAAATTTAAGAACTAAATCAACTATAAACTAAGGTCATATATTAGGGGAAGGTGGTAGGGCGTCACACCTCATGGTGCTCAGGGACTAAGCTAAGGTCACATTCTTTAGTTGGTAAAGGTGGAAGGGAACGTAAACCTTCTCTTTAAGTACCTAAATCCTTGGATGAATTAACATTTTCAAAATGATACTACTCCCCAGAGCTTTATACAGATTCAATGCCATCCCTATAATGATATCCAGGACATTCTTCAAAGAAATTGACCAAACACTCCTGAAATTTGTAAGGAACAATAAACCCCCACAGATAGCTAAAGCAATCCTTGGGAAAAAGAAGATCGGAGGCATCACCTTTACCAACTTCAAACTGTACTACAGAGCAGTAGTAGTTAAAACAACATGGTATTGGAATAAAAACAGACCTGTGGACCTATCGAATAGAGTCGAGTATCCTGACAGCCATTCTAAAATACATGACCATTTCATCTTTGATAAAGGAGCAAAAAGTATGAAATGGAGCAAGGAAAGCCTCTTCGACAAGTGGTGCTGGGAAAACTGGACAGCTACATGTAAAAAGAGTGAATTTGGACTTCTGTCTATCTAACACCGTGCACAAAAATCAGATCAAAATGGATTAAAGATCTCAATATCAGACCTGAATCCATAAAGTACATCAAAGAAAATATAGTAAAAACCCTCCACAACATTGAAGCTAAAGGCATCTTCAAAGGTGAAACACCACTAACAAAGCAACTAGAAGAAAAGATAAACATATGGGACCTGGTGCCTAAAAGGCATGTGCCCTACAATTTGTACCCAGTTTCACTCCCACCACCCCCATCCCAGTATGTCTTTGTGGCAAGCTATTTCCTTCTCTCTCTTTCTCAGCTTTGAGACATTATGGTTTTTCAAAATAGATACTGAGAGGTTATCATGTTCATTTCTTTACCTATTTTTATTTTATTTATTTGTTATTTTATTTTATTATATTTTTCTGTTTCTCAGGTCTCCGTCTTTATTTTTATATTTTATTTAAACTTTTTATTATACCACTGTGAGATATACAATTGCAAATATGTTCATGTTTGGGTTTCAGTCATACAGTGTTCCAGCACCCATCCCTCCACCAAGGCCCATTTCCCGCCATCAATGTCCCCTCATTACCTCCCCCACCCCAGCCTACCTCCATGACAGGCACTTTGCCTCTTCTTTCTCTCTTTCTCTCTCTCTTCTTCTTTTACACATTGTGGCTTGCAATACATACTTTTAGAGGTTATCATGTATATCCCTTTTCTTACATTCAATGCTCAATTGTAGACTGGTATTATTATTTCCAACAAGTACTAGTACATTGTTCTTTCTCTGTCTTACCTAACCTCTGACTGCCACACACTTTCAGTAGATTCTACCCACTGACAAGACCTCCTGATCCATATTTTGCCTGGTCTTGGATATTGGTATCATATTATTTTTTTTAATTTCACAAATAAATGCAGTCATTCTATATTTGTCCTTTTTACCTCTGGCTGATTTCACTCAGCATGATCCTCTCCATGTCCATCCATTTATAGGCAAATTTCATAACTTTGTTTATTCTAACAGCATCAAAGTATTCAATTATGTAGATGTACCACATTTTCTTTAGCGTGCCTTCTGTTCTCAGGCACTCTGGTTGTTTCCAGATTCTGGCTATTGTGAATAGTGCTACTATGAACACAGAAGTGTAGATGGTGTTTCTGCTGTGTGTTTTTGGCCTCCCAGGGTACATTCCCAGAAGTGGTATGGCTTGGTTAAATGGGAGCTCAATTTCTAGTTTTTGGAGGAATCTCCATATTGTTTTCCATAATGGGCTGGACCAGTAGGCACTCCCACAAACAGTAGATGAGAGTGCCTTTCTCCCTGCATCCACACCAGCACTGGTTGTTCTCTCTTTTGGATGTGTTGCAGTCTCTGTGTCATGAAATGATATCTCATCGTTGTTTTGATTTGCATCTCCCTTATGATTAGTGATGAAGAGCACTTCTTCATATGCCTTTTGGCCATTCGAATTCTTCCTTTTGGAAGTTTCTGTTCATTTCTTCTCATTTTTTTTGGCAGAGTTGGCTGTTTTCTTCTTGTAAAGTTCTACCAGTGCCTGATATATCCTGGATATTAACCCCTTGTCAGATGGGTATTGAGTGAATATTCTTTCCCAGTCTGTGTGCTGCCTCTGTATCTTGGTCACCATTTCTTTTGAGATGCAGCAGCTTTTAAGTTTTATATAATCCCATTTGTTTATCTTTGCTTCCACTTGCTTTGTCAGTGGTATTTCGTCTTTGAAGATGCTTTTAGATTCGATGTCATAAAGTGTTTTTCCTATGTTTTCTTCTATACACCTTATAGATTCATGTCTGATATTGAGATCTTTGATCCATTTTGATCTGACCTTTGTGCACAATGTTAGAAGAAGATCTAAGCTCATTTTCACACATGTAGCTGCCAAGTTTTCCCAGCATTCCCTATTGAAAAGGCTTTCTTTGCTCCATGTAATATTTTTTGCTCCTTCATCAAAGATTAAACAATAATATAGTGGAGAATGTGTGTTAGGATATTCAGTTCTATTCCATAGGTCTACAGGTCCTTCTCTATACCAATCACTTGATCACTTGATCACTTGAATCCCGTTACTCATCGATTTGCTCGAGCGGGCGCCAGTAACATTTCCATTGGACCCTATCACGTGCCAATGTAGCCCAATGGCATCTGGTTGATTCAGGAATATGAAGAGCCTCAAACCGTTCCTTCAGGGTCTTAACAAGGAAGTCTGACCATCTTGTAGGTGGGCGGCCACGTGATCTTTTGACATCCCGTGGGATCCAGTCGGTAACGGCTCTAGTCCAGCGGTTGTCTCCAAATCGCATTACATGTCCAGCCCATCTGATTTTCGATGCCTTGGCAAACGAGACAGCGTCCCTGATTCTGGAATAGCGACGGAGGTCAGAACTCCGGATTCCTTCTCTCACTTGAGTGAGGCGTGATATTCCAAGCATAGCTCTTTTCGATGCCTCTCTGGGAGACCCGAATAGCATTCTCATCCTGCTTTCGTAGGGGCCCAGGTCTCTGAGGCGTATGTTAATGCAGGGAGAACGGTGGAGTCGAAGAGATGTGCCCGGAGCCGGAGGTTCTTTGTCCTTTTAGCTATTTCTTCGATGCCTTTGAAGGCATTCCATGCCGCTCTCTCTTCCTCCTGCGCAGCTCAGGTTTTAGGTCGTTCATCATGTTGACTTCTCGACCTAGGTACACATAACTGCTGCATTCAGAGATGTTTGTTCCATTGAGAGAGAATGGGGCCTCTGGAACTAGTTCATTTCTCATGAACATAGTTTTCTTCAGATTCAGCTGTAGACCTACCTTTCCACATTCTCGGTCAAAGTCAGCCAGCATTTGTGCCGCTTGGCTAATGTTTGGTGTTATTAGAACGATGTCATCAGCGAAGCGGAGGTGGTGTAGTTGCCGACCATCTATCTTCACTCCCATTCCTTCCCATTCTAATTGTCTCATGATGTTCTCGAGGGTGGCACTGAAGAGTTTTGGTGAGATGGTATCACCCTGTCGAACCCCTCTTTTGACATCAATGATCACTTCTTTGTAGAATGGTGAGATCCTGGTGGTGAATCCATAATACAGCTCACGAAGGATCTTGATGTATTGGGTTTGAACACCCTGTTTGACTAGGGCTTCGATGACTGCTTCAGTTTCCACAGAATCAAAGGCTTTCTGTAAATCAATGAACATGAGACAGAGCGGCATCTTGTACTCCCTACAAACCTCAATGAGCTTGGTTACTGTGTGGATATGGTCGATTGTGCTGAATCCTTTCCGGAAACCTGCTTGCTCGCATGGTTGACCTTCATCTAGTGTTCTGCCAATCCTGTTCAGGATGACTCGTGTAAACAGCTTGTAGATGACAGACAACAGGCAGATGGGGCGATAGTTGCCGATGTCATGAATGTCTCCCTTCTTGAACAGTAGAACTGTCCTGCTGGTTTTCCATTGGGAGGGCACCTTGCATTCAGACAGGTAGCGTGTGAAGAGCCGAGCTAGTGTATTGATGAGCACCGGCGGCAGATTCTTCAGATGTTCGGGTCTGACTTTGTCTGGGCCTGGTGCTGTTCCCTTCTTTACCGATGAGATGGCATGTCTTATTTCAGAAGGGAGAACGTTGGGAATGACGTATCCATCCTGTGGAATTTGGTATGTGGGCAGGTGGATGTGGCTATCAAAAAGATTTGAGTAGAATATACCAATACCATGCTATTTTAATTACAGCTGCTTTGTAGTAGAGTTTGAAGTTGGGAAGGGCGATGACTCCCATCTTTTTTTCCCCCAAGAATTGCTTTAGGTATTAGTGGGGGGCTTATTATTCCATAAAAAATTCAGGAGTGTTTGGTCAATTTCTTTGAAGAATGTTATGGATATTCTTATAGAGACTGCATTTAATCTGTATAAAGCTGTAGGGAGTTTGACCATTTTGATAATGTTAATTCTCCCAATTTATGAACTTTTAAAAATTGTCTGCTATATTTTGGAACTCCTTTATATGGTTCATATATATTAAAATCTTCTTGTATTAACTTTAATTATTACATCAGTTCTTACTCTTATTATCATGTTTAGCTCTAAATCTACAATATGTTTTCTGGTGTAACTACAACTGTATGTGCTTATACAAAGGATTGCTTTTCAATCTTTTAGATTTAAGTCCACATTAATCTTAAAAACTAAAATACCTTTATGGTAAGATAAAAATGTTGGATTTTTAGCATTTAGTTTGCTGAATTAGAATTATTGACATGATGGTAGTTGTTAAAATATCATCCTTTATAGATGTTTTATTTTTTTGGAGTTTTTTAGCCATATTCAGTGATAATCAGGGAAGCTTGTGGTGCTGTATATCAAAGCCGGGTCTGTGGAATGCAAAGGACGCACACTATCCCTTTCATCTAAATTCTTGGTGTTCATTGATATTTTTTCGTTGATATTTTTAAAGTCCTTTTTCTCTCTCCTTTTCCTTTATTTTATCCCATTTTCCTTCTTCCTCTCTCCATTCTTTGGTCCCTTCTTCCCTCCTTCCTTCCTTTCTCTATAGTCATAAGCATCATAGGTGAGGATAATCCCCAGAGGCCTTGTACATGCATGAAACAGTGCTCTTTTTCATACCTTCAGTTCAGCTTCAGAGACAAATTTCTCATATAGTCATAATTCAGAGTTCCCTCAGTTTCCCCCAAAACTCGACAATAGGTGGTACTCCTCCAAGCAAAATTTTCTATTGATACTTTTTAGGTTTTCAATTATTCAGGAATGTGTTCATTTGTACCTGAAGAGATTTCCTATCCTTGTTAATAGCATGCAAATTTAATTAATGTAGCTTCATTATTATTAGAGTATCATATACTAATAGCATCAGCCAAAGCACACAGCCCAACTTTTTTCTTCTTCAAATCTTACTTCAAATATTAGTTATCATATTTCCATAAAAGTTTGTAAATGTATTTGTTGAGTTGTATGGAAAATTTTTGTTGAGACTTTAATGCTGCGTTGAGCCTATGTATCAAATGGTAAAAATTATCTTTGAGCTCCCACCTGACGGCATCCACCCCCATCGCCCAGCAGATCCCCGCTCCTCCCCACCAGGTGCGTTCCTGTGGTGGGCAGCCCCCGAGCTACTCCTCTCCAGGATAAAGGGCTGGCGTTTTGAGAAGGGGACCAAGCCACACCCAGCTTCTCGGACCTCCCACCTGACGCCATCCACCCCCATCACCCAGCAGATCCCTGCTATCCCCAACAGGTGCATTCCCGCATCGGGCAGCCCCCTGAGCTACTCCTCTCCAGGATAAAGGGCTGGCGCTTTGAGAAGGGGACCAAGCCACACCCAGCTTCTCGGACCTCCCACCTGACGCCATCCACCCCCCGTCGCCCAGCAGATCCCCGCTCTCCCCACCAGGTGTGTTCCCGCAGCTGGCAGCCCCCTGAGCCACTCCGCTCCAGGATAAAGGGCTGGTGCTTTGAGAAGGGGACCAAGCCACACCCAGTTTCCTCGGACCTTCCACTGCACTACCCTCAACCCGACTCCCTGACTCTGGAACACCCAGCGACACCCCCAAAATTCAAAACCACGCAGATGCACTAGCGTCCCACGTGAACGCTACCTACCTGCGATACCACTGAGTATTTGCCCCTACACTCTTTGCTATATATTCCTAGCTGCAAAGTAATTCAGGCACCTAGAACACACATTTTCAACCTACGATAGTCATTATGGTAAAGCAATGCAGAGTTCCTTCAAGCTCTACTATTGAAGTCACTAATACAGATGAGTCAAGCAATAACGATGAACTATATAACCTCTCTGAAAAAGAATTTCGGAAGGAACTGTGAAAGATTCACAAGGAACTCAAAGAAACAATGGAATACAAAGTCAATAAAATACAAGAGGACATGAGAGCAGAATTGAGTAAATTTCAGACCAAAGTACAAGCAGAAATGACAGATATTAAAAATGAGGTAAGTGAACTGAAAAACACAGGGGAAGGCCTCCAAAGCAGAGTAACAGCTACTGAAGAAAAAATTAGTGATCTCGAAGACGAGGTTCAGAGATTCTGTAGACAAAACCAGAAGATGGAAAAAAAGACACAATCAATGAACAGACTACCAGAGAAATTCGGGATGAAGCCAAAAGGAACAACATATGCATCATTGGGGTCCCAGAAGGGCAAGAAGAAAACCCTTATAAAGAAGAAACTGTCAAAACCATCATCACTGAGAAGTTCCCTGAACTGAAGAAAGCATGCTCCCAGATACAGGAGACCCGTAGGATACCAGCTAAAAGAAACCCCAATAAGAATACTCCAAGACACATCCTTATTAAAATGACAAAAACAATAGACAGAGATAGAATACTGAAAGCAGCAAGATCAAAGAAGGAAATCACATACAAAGGGAGCATCCCTGAGATTTACAGCAGACTTCTCAGATGAAACACTCCAAGCCCGAAACAATGGTGGGATATTGTGAAAAGACTCAATGAACTTCAGGCCTCACAAGAATTCTTTACCCAGCTAGACTTACTTTCAGATGCGAAGGAAAGACATACAACTTCATGGATAAACAACAACTCAGGAAATTCATAGACTCAAAACCAACTCTAAAAAGAAGGATTGAAGGGTCTATTGTAAAATAAGACAACCCAAAACCACAAAAAGTTTAAACAGAAAGATGGCACAAAATCTAATGACAATAATGTCTCTCAACGCCAGCGGTCTGAATGAACCAATTAAGAGACACAGGGTGGCAAATGGATTAAAAAAAATGAATCCAACATTCTGCTGCCTACAAGAAACACATCTGAATAATCAGAGCAAACACAGACTCAAAGTCAAAGGCTGGAAGACCATTCTCCACACAAACAACCCCTCCAAAAAGTCAGCTTTGGCCATACTCGTACCTGACAATATAGACTTCAGGCTGAAAAAGGTTAAAAGGGACAATGAAGGCCATTTCTTAATAATTAAGGGGTATGTATACCAGGAAGAAATTACACTACTAAACATATATGCACCCAAGAGGGGCCAGCAAAATACTTAAAACAACTATTAATAGACCTCAAAGAAGACATTAGCAGTAGCACAATAATAGTCAGAGACTTCAACACTGCCTTGCTGACTATGGATAGATCGACGAGACTGAAACTCACCAGGGAAATATTGGACCTGAAGGAAGAAATGGAAGAAAGAGAGCTGGTTGATATATACAGGGCTTTTCACCCCAAAAAAGCTGAATACACATTTTTTCCAGTGCACATGGAACATACTCCAAGATAGACCATATACTGAGCCACAAAGCATACCTCAACAAAATAAAA
>JAJIBD010008947.1:0-74412 GCA_021461705.1 Cryptotis parvus
ACTGGGCACCCAGCGCCCCGGAGACCAGTCATGGAGCATCTTTCATGGGAACAGCATGTGGCCACTTCTCAAGGCCCAGTGACGACATGGTACAAACAGACCAGGAGGGTGGGCATTAACATGACAGGTGGTGAGACATAGACCTGGGGTCCCCTCAGGAAAAGTGTACACCCTGGAACATTCTAGTACTTCCTGCAAAGTTCCAGTTATCCCAGGAACCAGCTCACTCCTTCAATGGACCAAGGAACCCAAAAAGAGCTGAATTCCAACTGTTCCTGGGAGAACAGCCCAGACATGGGGCAACCCTTGCCAAATCAAGGTCACGCTGGGCCAGAATTAGAATTAGTCCAGCGGGCAGGGTGTTTGCCTTGCAAGCAGTCGACCCAGGTTCGATCCCTGGCATCCCATGTGGTCCCCGAGCACTGCCAGGAGTAATGCCTAAATGCAGAGCCAGGAGGAATTCCAGAGCACTGCCGGGTGTGACCAAAAAGAAGATGTATGGGGGATGGTGCCGCCCATGTGGGGAGAACTCCTACTGCCCGGGCTGGCAGATGCTGGCACTTGCCACAGGGCCGGGGTGATGGTGCCAGGGACCAGGTGTACTGTCAGTCACAAAGTCACAGCTACTCTGTCCCCTCAGCTGTGCCCCCCCAGCCTAACCATGGCTCAGAGGCACGGCTGCCCTTGCTGCCACTGGCCCTGCATACCTGCAGGAGCTCGCCATCCCGCGGCCACACAACAGCAGATCCGAGCCCAGCTTCACCATCTCTGCAGGGAGCAGAAAGGCCGCTCACCCACACGCAGACAGGAAGTGGCACAGGGGCTCTGCTGAGAATGGCCTGCCCTCCGCCCCACGATGCCCACCTCGGATCTTCACCTCCACGGGGCCCCCTTCAGCGATGAGCTTGTCCTTCCAGGAGGGGTACACTCTGTGAGGAGAGCACAGCCAGTCAGACCCTCACGAGGACACCCGCACTTGGCTCCCTGTGGGGGACCAGGACATGAGGCAAGGTGTAGACTTGCGGGAGTCCAGACGAGAGACACAGCCTGAGACCGCCTCTAGCCCCAAGCCCTGCCAAGCGCAACGTGAGCACAGCTGGACGTGCCTGCCCTGATGGATCCCCAGCAGCCCCCAACTTGGCCCAGGGCCCGAGGAGCAGCGTAGGGCCCTAAGCACTTAGGCCATGGGAAGGGCACCACTGGGAGCCCCCATCTCCCAG
Source organism: Cryptotis parvus (assembly GCA_021461705.1). Taxonomy (NCBI): domain Eukaryota; kingdom Metazoa; phylum Chordata; class Mammalia; order Eulipotyphla; family Soricidae; genus Cryptotis; species Cryptotis parvus. The sequence goes on from JAJIBD010008947.1 coordinate 1,221, forward strand.
CACGGGCTAGGCCTTCAGTCACCACAGCCCCACCACGGCACACACCCCGCATGGGCTTCTGCCACTGCCACCTTTAAGTCCATTGGCAGCACCCAGGTGGGAAGGCCAACTCGGCAAGCCCCACCGTGCCCCTCAGCCCAGGACTGACACTCGTGGAATGGTGGCAGAGAAGGCATCTAGCTCCCAGTGCCTAAGCACTTTCCAGACCCAGGCTGCACCGAAGATGCCTGCTGGGCCCCCCACAGCCTTGACGGCCACCCAGGCAGTTGCTCTGCCAGGATGGAGGAATTCAAAAGCTCTCTGGCCTGGGGCATTGCCAGGAGTGGGCCTGGCTGCACACCAGGCAACCAGGGCAGAGCGTATGCCCAGCTGAGACACAGAGGAGTACACAAACGGCTGTTTAACGAGCATCTTCCTGTGGCAGCCAGGAGAGTACAAGAACACAGGCAGGAACATCAAGTTCAGCTCCTGGCAGCCCCCCCAAAGTGCAAGCCGGAAATCCACTGCCCAGAGGGGGTTGCTGCTGGCCCCCTCCCCACACCGCGTCTCCAGCACTTTGCAGCTCACACAGGCTGGGCCGGGAATGAGCAGCAAGAGGCCTGCAAACAGCACTCAGCCGACCAGCCAATTCCCAGGAAAGCCAGCTGCAAAGCTGAGGACTGAATTATGTCCAGGTCAGTACTCTGGCCAGCTCGGGAGCCTGCCAAGAAGTTCTCTGGCCACTTCAGCGGCCCAATTTGCCTTTGAAATGGCACTAAAAGCCTTCGTGGATCTCAGCCATGGCCTCCCGCCTGTCCCTCTGGCCCGTGGGCCAGTGCTCCTTCCCATGACACCCTCTCCAAGATGTGGCTTTACTGTCCTCCTTCTTGGAGGGTGCGCGAGGGCCGCTTATGACACCAGGGCTGGTGGGCTCAGAACCCACTGGCCATGCTGAGCCTGGCACCTACCAAGGCTTCCCACTGGTCTCCCTGCCGTCAGTCTCTCCACTTGAAATCCACTTGCCCGTACCGAGCCATTCTGCCAAAGTGCCAGGAGTCATTTGCACCCTGGTACCATACTGGCCCTGCCCAGCGCATCAAGGCCCAAGGCCCCAGCGTGGCTTCCAGGTACCACATGAGCTGCCCAAGGCAGCCTAAAGACCCTCCCAAGGCAAACAGCACCTCCTCCCTGCAACAAAGCAGCACCCAGCTGGCAGAAGCGTGCTGGACATTGGGGTTTGTGCCCAGGCCTTCGACAGCCACTAGGCCCAGCTGCCTGAGGGTGTCTAGTGGTGGCCCAGGTCCCAGGAGTGGCTGTGAGCTTATCCAGGACTATGCTGTACCGCATAGCCTGGGCCTGACAGCAGTCGAAGTGCTTGTCCCTGGCAGCTCCCCCATACTTGGGAGAGCCAGATGGCACAGTGATTCCAGGCACTGGCTTCACCCCAGGAACTAGAGGCTTGCCAAGAGATGAGCTAGGTAACCTGGGCTTTGCAGGCTGTATAGAAGCGTGTGACATTCAGAGCTCTGAAAGGAGCAAACATCAGTCAAGGCTCAGAGTGACACTGTGCCAAGGAAGGGGAGGGAGTGTGCCAGGAAGACAGAGGCTACAGCTGGAAGGGGCCTCTCCTTCCTCCCCGCCACGCCAAGACTCAGCCCAGGGCCCGCCCTCATTCCTGCTCTAATGCCAGCTCCTGCCCGGAGTCCTGCAGAGCTGCAGGACACACAGGCTCAACAGGAACATGTGCGGGCCTGGGCTCAGCGGAGCCGTCATCAGTCAAGCCCAGGCCCCGGGAGCTTGGTCTGCATCCAAGGTGGGGGGACAGTCTCCCCTGCTCCAGAGTCTGCTCTTATTTTTTTGGGGGGCGGGGTTAGAGCACACCCAGCTGCGTTGGGGGTTTACTCCTGGCTCTGTACCCAGGGAGCACTCCTGGCAGAGCTCAGGGACCTTCTGGGGAGTGCCAGGAAGAAAACTGGGGCCAGTTGCATGCAAGGCCAGTACTTTAATCTCTGGACTACCTTTGTGGGTCTCCTGTGCTCCAGTCTGCAGACTGATGCACAAGAGGGCTCGAAATGGTACCCGCCATGCATGCACTGACCAGGGTGCCACCCCTGGCACCTCTCAGGCTTCCTGAGACCTCCGGGGAGTGATCCCTGAGTGCAGTCAGGAGTTCATCCTGAGCACAGCAGGGTGTGGCCCACAAATCAATAAACAAGAAGGCCAAAGAGATAATACAGTGGGCAGGGCACCTTGCATGTGGGCAACCCGTGTTCAATCCCGGTGCCACAGAGTTCCCTGAGCCCAACTCAAAGTGATTCCTGAGCAAAGGCAGGAGTCAGCCCTGACAACAGGGACATGTGACTCTAAAAACAAAACAAAACCAATGCACAACTCTGGGGCTCCCACTCCCCAGAAGCAACCGACTCCTCGAGATATTCTGAGTCTTCCTAGCCATCTGGGCAAGCTGTTTCCCTGGCATGGGTTGGACACCCACAGAGGCACCTGACCTTAAGAACTGGGAGGGGGAGGTTTGTCCCCAACTGCCGCTCCTGGGAGGCAGGTCCCTGTCAGTGCAGGAGTCAAGCGTAATGACTGGCCCTTGCCACCCAGCTGTCCACAAAAACGGCAGCAACAGCCCTAAGGCGCTGAGGCTGGAGACAGGACAACGGCACAGAGGCCACCGTGCGCAGCTGAGACATGGAGTGGGGCTTCTCCACAGCTGCCCTCACCGGGTGTACATCCACTCCAGAATTTCCAGGCGGTAGGTGGAGGGGGGTGGACAGCAGCTCCAGGGATGGTGGCCGGCTCAGTGATGTAGAGCCCCCTGGAGGAAAGGGCATTTGAGGGGCCTAGGGCAAAAAGAAGGCCAGAGTCCACACTCATCTTCCACCTACCCGCACACACATTCACTGGGTACCCCCCACCTCCTCAAGGATCTGCCCCAGACCTGCCACCCTATCTCCTCTGGGCGGGAACTTCCCACGCAAGCTCAGAGAAGGCGACAGAGACCTGACCTCAAAGGCAGGTTCCTCACTCCTGCCAGCACTGGCCACGTAAGCTAGTGACAGAGGGCCACGAATTTGATGCGTCCCTGTCCCTGATACCCGTAAGCTTCTGAAGGTCTGGGGTGTGCCCATCCCGCGTTCCGCAATGCCGGACTCGGACCGTGGGGACAGCCCAAGAGACTAGGGCCGACAACCCCAGCACGCCCCCGCCTCAGAGGCACCAGCAGTAGTGGGCCGGCGCTCGGGGGCCAGCGTGCCTCCACCAACTTCCCAAGTCCGCTCTGCCCGGCCCTCCATGGCCGGGATGTAACCCTGGACCAAGAGCACCTTCAGCTTTCCGTACACCTCCACGGCTGCATCGAAAACGCCGCTCTCATTACTGTCCTTGTTCTCGCTGCCGGCCGCCGCACCGAGCCCAGCCATGTTTCGCGCTCCCAGGCGCGCCCACCATGCCCCAGGTTAACTGGCCAGTCTGCCTGTCAATCACGGGCCAGCCCTGCACTCTTTCCGCCCGCACGAGGGCGGGGGCGGAGCTTTTGCCAGTGGGCGCCCGCCACTGTCCACCTTTGCCCCACCCACCACGCCTTCCCATTGGGCCGAGCCTCCCTCCCGGAGACCGCCCACAGAGGAAGGGGGGAAAGGAAAGGAAGCGAGGGAATGGGGCGGAGCGGGCAGAGGACGGAACCGGAACGGAGAGGGCCAGGACCGGAAGGGAACTGGGCGGGACCGGAGCGGATCGGAGCGGAAGCGGAATCGAAAGGATCAAGGGTGGGAAGAAAGGGAGTCGAGTGGAAGACGTCAGGAGGCTGGGGCAGGACTGGCGGTGGGAGGGCGGGGGAATGGGGAGGGCTGGGAACGAGAGGGCGGAGCCGAGGCGAAAGGGGGCCTGGGAACGGAGGGGCGGGGCTGGGAACGGAGAGGAGGAGGCGGCGCTCTACAAGACAGGTCGAGGCCCAACTCCGTCGCGAGAGGGCGCTCCAGCCCTGAGCGGGTTCGCCCAGCCGTGAAAACATTTAGAATTTCAGGGACTCAGTTCCTGAGCTGTGCTCGATCCCTGGTTTCCCACACTCACTGTTTCCTTGCTTGCTTGCTTTTTTTGGACTTTATTGGGGTCAACACCCGGCGATATTGGCTCAGGGGTTACTCCTGGCTCAGCACTCAGGAATTACTCCTGTGGCTGCACTCAGGAATTAGTCCTGGCAATGCTCTAGGGACCCTATGGGATGTCAGGGCTCAAACCCGGTGGGCCCGCGTACAAGGCAAACGCCCTCCCCGCTGTACTAGAGCTACGGTCCCCCATACTCTCAGTTTCTTGAGTTTGAATCCAGCGCCACGTCATTTGCTGTGTGACATTGGGCCGATGACTTAACTTCTCTGTACTCTCAATGAGACCAACGAAAGAGCGGACCTCCTGGGGTCGGTGGCTGTAAGAACAAGAATCAGTCAGGATTCCTATGAAACACGACAGTGTCTGGAACCAAGGTTCACTGTAATCCCACCAGGCGACTTTTTCTTTCTCCCCCACTCTGTCTCTGGAAGGTTCTGTGGCTCTTTCCTGCACCTCACAGGCTCCCCAAACTCAGTCTGTCTGAACCGAAATCATCGGACCCTACCCCAGCCCTCTAAGGACCCTACCCCAGCCCTCTAAAGCCGGGCTCAGCGTGCCCCCCTCCTACCGCTGGTGGGATAAGGCGGGTGGGATGGAGTTGGAGGGTCCAGGAATTCTGAGCACCCCGAGGGAGGAGGCAAGGCGGCAGGCGTCTGAGTCCCTGCGGCTCGCTCTGCAATTCAAGTTATCCTTGGGGCTGAGTCCAGGAGTTAATGGGGGCACAGTTCTGTCCCCTTGCCCCAAGCCCACTGGCAGCCGGGGGCTTTTCGCCTAGCTTCTCCCCCTCATCTTTCTCCTTTTTTATTGTTTTTGTTTTTTCTTTCTTTCTTTTCAAAGATCTCATTTCCATCATGGCCCCAGCTCAGACGTTCAAATTCTTGTGGGTTTTGCTGTGGATCTTTCCTAAGACTGGAGAATTTGGCGGGAGAAACCACTGCCGTTTGGGGCCTCCTCCACCCTGGCCTACCCTCTCCTCTGGGGAGTGGGAAGAAACCAGCCCCTGTGTATTCTGGAAGAAAATTCCCCTCTCCACCCAGCCGCTGGAGCCAGGATGCTCAACTCAGCAGCTCTGCGGGGCCTGCGGGGTGGGGACTGTGGCTTCAGCTCGTGGGCATGGCTGCAGAAGATGCGCTGGCCGCACCCCCCCACCATGGCGCCTCACCGGGGGACTCTCAGAGACCAGAAAGGGGGCCAGAACTGCCTGCCTGGCAGGAGAGAGGGAAAGAGGTCCGGGAATGAGAGCTGAAGCGGGGCTGAGCTGAAGAACAGCTTCCTGAGGTGGGGGGTGCGGAACTGCTGAGCCCCCAGCTGTGCGTCAGTCCATGGAAACCCTCTTGGAAAATGAGAGGTCGGCAGGCGCCAGGGATGGGCTGGGGGTGGGAGCACCTGGCTGGGCAGTGGGCACCCAAGGGCAGGCAATAGTTGCCTGGGGCCAGCTTCGGGGCCCAGGAAGAACTGCACCCTAAGAGAGCATTCAAGTGAGAAAATGAGGTCAGGACTATGCCTCTGACGGAGGGTGCTTGGTCCTCTTCCCGCCCCCTAGGTGCCCCAGGTCAGCGTGGAGCCCGCTGAGGAAAAACCAGAGGGCTGGAGGCTGGGAAAGTGGGGCGGGGAGCTTGCCGGTGCCACCAAGAGCCTCAAGGCTGCCAAGATCCTATACCCCATTTTGAGGTGGGCAATGAGTATAGGTTTCTGGGAAGATGTCCCTGGGTTCGGCCTGGCCGTAGGGAGCGATTGCTGGGCTGTAGCCTCAGCCTCCCAGCGCGGGAGAGAGGGGCGCAGGAAGCTCCTCTGCCAGTCACTTCTAGAATGTTCCCCATCTGTGTGTGTGCTCTGGGCTAGAGGAACCTAGGAAAGCCAAGGCCAGGGCAGCCGGGACCCCGGTCCTGAAGACCCGCCCCGTCTCCGCCCACTGCCAGCGGCAGAGCCCCGGGAGGCCCCGATGTCCCAGCACAGGGCAAAGCCCGAGGGCTGCAGGGTGCAGGAAGTGGGGGCTGCCTCTTCCCAGGCCCTCTGGGCCCAGAGCGCGGTGGGGCGCGCAGCTGAGGCAGAGCCCGTTTGCCAGGCCCAGGTGGAGGGGAGGAGGGGCCGGCACTGGAGCGTGCACGTGACCGGAGAAGCGGGGGCGCAGGCACGTTGCGAGGGCGCGGGGACGTGGCATGGAGGTGGGGAGCGGCGCGTGCCCGCAGCACTGGAGGCGGGCGCGTGCACGTGGCCCCGGGGAGGTGGGGGCGGCTGGAGCGAGCGCGGGGCGCAGCTGGCCGGGCGGCAGGAGAGGAAATGGCGGGGACGGCCCTCCGCGGGGAGACACTCAGGTCTAGACGGCTTGGCACGCGCCGGGGCTGAGTCACATGTGTCTGGAGCGGGAGCCACGAGCGCCAGGACTGGAGCTCAAACGTGCCTGCGGGGAGGGGGTGCCCCGGCCACCTCTCCACGTGCCTCGGGCCCTGGCTGGAGACCCCTCGACGGGTCTCGTTGAGGAGGGGCCCCACGATATTGGGAGAGGGGTGGGAGCTGGCCCCGCCTCTGCATCCTGCCCTGCAGCTTGGGTCCAGGGGCTCACCTTGGCTGCACCCCACAGCCTGCAACTCCTCTCCAGGAGCTCCCCAGCACCCCATCCTCAGCAATGGTCGTGGAACTTTCGGGCGTCCCTCCCTTGTGGGTGCTGGGCCCTTACCTGCCAGGCTCCAGGGCTGAAATAAAAGGGTTCTCCGGTGAGGGCTACTGCAGATGCGCCCCAGAAGGCTTCGTCCCGTAGCCCCAATCCCCTCCCGCCTCCGGAGGTTCTCCATCCGGGGCTCCCTAATCCACCTGGCTGCATAAGGGGTCTTTTTAGAGTGTGGGTCACACCAGGGGCTTGCCTGTGACGTCAGTCTGCAGCCTGCACACAGCAGGCTACCGCCACCTTCTGACCCTCTGCAGCCCCAGGCTGTGGGAGGGAGGAGAATGAAGGGGCTGGGAAAGGGGAGGTGTGGGAGAGGAGAGCAGAGGGGTGGGCAAGCCTCCAGGTTGCCAGGCAGCAGCTCTTCTGCGTGCCCTGGTGCGGACAGGGCCTTGTGCAGGCCAGGAGCCCTTTCTTGCTCTTGGTGCTGGCAAATTTGCAGCCAGAAGCCACCAAGATCTGAGGCAGTCTCTAGTCACCTTCTAGCTCTTGGACTCTAGAACTTTCCAAGGTGTACCCCACATCACACAGGCAGTCTGAGGCCCTGAGTCCGGTGCCTCACTCCAGGTGCCTGGGCCCCCAGGCTCGCTGTGGCAACGCCAGGCTCAGTGCTCAGCCTGGGTGCTGCTCCTAGTGAGCTCTGTGCAGAAGGGGGCACGGGAGGAACCTTCTGTTTCTCACCACCCCCACCGCCCCTCTGTTTGGGGTTGCCCTTCCTCTGAGGGCCCCAAGACACACCGACTACGTTTCAGGGGGCCTCTGCCCTTCCCCAAGGGGAGTGAGAACAGCACCCCCCCAACCCTTCCTGCCTAGGTGGGCCAGAGCCAGAGAAACCTGGGGCTGCCGCCCCGCCAGCTAATGGGAAGCAGCTGGCAGGATGTTTGGTCAACCCTGGGGAGAGGGTTGGGGCCAGGATTCCAGAAGGCAGGGGCGGGCAGCGTGGGCTAGCTTCGTGCTCCCCTTCCTCAGGCGTGCTGGTCTCTGAGGTCCCCACCCCCCTTCCTTCCCAGCATCAGCGAGTGCTCCCTGCCCCCAAACTCCTCAGAGCCAGCCCTCCCTCCTCGGGCCACCCAGGGCCGCCCTTGAGGCCCAAAGGTGCTGGATCGCAGTCTCACAAACACAAACCCTGAAGGGCTGTCGGGCCCGTGGGGCTCCTGGCACCCCCACACACTAAGCTGACCTGGAAGCCCCACAAGACCGTGGGAAGCTGCGGCTGCACCCCTCCCCGCTTCCCGCCTCCCCCAGCCTTGCCCACGATTAACTCATTTCTAAGATTGCTTCCAAACATAAGTCAGTGCTGGACAGGGCGAGAGGAAAAGCTTCCTAAATGAGTGAGAGGCAGCCCACCAGGTCCCCTACCCTCCACTGCCCCCTGCCCAGCAACACCAGCTGCCCACAGGAGTGATGCTCTGTCCAAGGGGGTGGCTGGGGAGGAGAGTGGGGACACAGTGCTTTGCCCAACCTTCCCCCACCCCTTCCCCCCACACACTGTGATTTCTGGCTTGGGCACGGAGAGATTGGCAGGAGGGGTGCCTCGGGCCCAACACCTAAACACCCCTGAGCTGCCCCACCGGGCCCACCTTTGGTGTCCCCAGGCTGCAGAAATCCTCCCTGGAGGCTAAGGGCACTCTTACACCTCTGGGCAGGATGAGAGTGGGCAAGGAGGCGAGAGATTCCATAGCAAGGGGGCTAAGGAATCTTTTCTCTCGCCCAGCTGGGAAGCTGATCCCCCTCCTAAGGCTTCTGACTCACTCGACTCACTCACCCAAACCAACTAGCACCCACTTGCCTGGCAGCAGCCAATTCCCATTTAACAGGCTTGGGGCCCTTCACCCTCCCAAACTGCTGCCAGCTGGCAACTAAGTACCCCAACTTCTTCTCCCCTCCGTCACTCTGGCCAGAAGCCCTGTGAGCTCCATGTGGGCGGTAGGTGCCTGGTGGGAGCTAGTACTACTGAGGTCCCTATGGTTAAGAGGCTGAACCCCTGGGGATCACGTGTTGAAGGCACAAAGTCTGACCTTGGGAGGTGTCAGGCGGGGCCAGGCATAGGTGTGCAGACCAGTGCAGGCAGGATGGCCCTATAGGGGCTGGAAGGACACCTCAGGGGACCCCCTGGTCCCCAGGACATTCTTTCCCCCACCACCACCACCCCTGGAACCAAAGTGGTGAGCCTGCTCCAAATGCACCAGCATCCGGGGTTTGGACACGGAGACTCCTCAAGGTCAGCCTGGAACCCCCCAAAGCCTATGCCCACTGCCCAGTTGAGGCCTGGGGACCTGACCACACTGACCTTCTAAGAGAGGAGACAGAAGCGATTAGGTCATGGGGTAGGGAGTTGGACAGAGCATTGAGAAGCCTGTGACTGGACCCATGGTGCTTGGCCATGCTCTCTGGAGCTATTTTTTGGAGGCTGGGAAGTGTCCCCAGGACCCCAGACCCAAGGTACCCTGGAGAACAGTGGTGCATGTGTCCTGATGCAGGACTAAGTGGAGAGGGGCATGGAGGTGACGGAGGGCACTGCAAGTGACAGTGCTTCTGTGCCACCAGCGCCTTCAGCCACCAAGCATTCCACACCATCAGGTTTAATGCCTCAGGGCTGGGGTGGCTATAGGTGAAGCTCCGCCTTGCGTGAAGCCGTGGGTTTGGTTCTGAGGAGAGGCGAGGTGAGGCGAGACCTTTTGGGGGGTTTGGTTTTGTTATTTAGGCCACACCCAGTGGTTTTCATGGCTGACTCCTGGCTCTGTACTCAGGCATCACGCCTGGTGGGGCTTGGGCACTCTTTGGAGTATTGGTGATCAAACCTGGGTTGACTGTGTGCAGAGCAAGCGCCGTATCTGTTGGACTATGGCTCCGGCCAAGGATCAAAGAACTTCTAAGGCCTTCCTTTCATCCCCTTCAGCAGAGTGGCCGAGGTCACAGAAGGGTACCCCATGCCACTCCTGGGGGCAGGAAGGCACCTTGGAGGGAAGGGTCTTAAAGCCCTCTTAAAGCCAAGGTCAACAGGCCGAGGGGAGGACTTTCAGCTTTGTTGGCCCATGGGCTCCCTTGGCTTGTGGCCGCATCCCCAGGGCTCCCGGGGCTCATGGGCCTCTCTGCTGTGTCCTCCTGACTGTTAAGGACACCTGCATTGGACTGGAGCCACTGTCTTGAGATGAGCTCATACCCACAGCCTTTCCGTACTTCTCATCTGCAGAGACCCTTTTGCCAAATAAGGGCTGGAGCCTACAGAAGTGGAGTTGCCCCTGGCCTCTCCAGACGGGCCCAGAGTGAGGACCAGACATGTGACTCTCGGGGTCCAACCATCCCTAGGCAGTTCTGGAGAGGGGGGGCAGGGGGTAAGAAAGCTGGGGTCACCCCCGCCAGCCAGTGGCCTGGAACCTCCCGCCCAGCATCCTCTCGTTCCAGGAAAAGTTACCAGGACGTTTGGGTTTAATTATTCCTTTTTCCTCTCCCCCTCTTGCCAAGGGGGCAAAGGAAAGCAGGCAGCCGCCTGGGGAGGGCCTGCCGCTCCACTCCCTCCTAGGGCCCGGGCAGGGGCTGGCTGCTTGTCAAGCCCTGGCTGGCCTACACTGCCCGCTCTTCTGGCTGCGGGAGGGGAGGCTGCTGGCCAGCCAGACTCAGAGGCCCTCAGAACCCCAAGGCCTGATCCCACTTCCAGACCCTGGACCTGCTCAGACACTTTCTAGAAGCTTCTTTGCCCTCTGCTCCTGCTCTACTCCCCATTTCACCCTGGCCTCGCTGGACTCCAGGGTCCCGTAGTCTTAGAATCTGCCTCGAGAGTCCAGTTCAGGGCACCATGAGGGTATGCACGCCCTCCTGGCTGTGGGTGCGCCAGCCCAGCCCAGCAGCTGGGGGTGAACCACAGGGCCTTGGGACCCCATGAGCCATGAGGTCAGAGAAAACAGGGACCGCTGCTTGTCGCCCCTGATGCCCCCACCCCATGGCCAGCCCGGGAAGGCAGGAAGGGGTGACGGAGCACCCAGGACAGGCAGGTGCAGGCCTGAGGGGTTCCTTCTCTGTCATCCCAGTGGCTGGGTGCCAGTACTGAGCCCTGAGAGGGAGTCCCTGAGCCTTTAACTCCCCATGGGCCCCTCTCTTTCTTCATCTGTAGCCCTTCGGGGGTCCTCTCTCCTCCTCTCGGTTTCTGTCAGAGACAAGGAGTCCACTCTGCTCCCATGAGAACGCCCCCTCTGCCACGCTGGACCTGTCCTGGTCACGCGAGTCATGAGGAAGCCACAGTGCGTGGAGCTTCCAGAAACTCTGGAGGTTTCGTCCCTACCTGCCCTGACCAGGGTGTTAATGTGCCTGCAGTGGCTGGTGCATTTCCCCACTCCCGGTCATCCTGGGGTGCCCACAGCAGAACTTTCAGTCCTGAGAGCAGGCACAGAGGCGAAATCTGGGCAGGAACAGCTCAAGTGATTTGCTGGGGATGTGGGTCCCGGTAGTGTTTTCATGTCACCTGGTTCAAGGGGAAAGTGGGGAGAAGCACCCAGTCCCCAGCACTTGATCTCAAAGGGCAGGCCTAGCAGGGGAGACTCCAGGGTGCCCGAGGGCTATGCTGTTGTTCCACACTGGTGAAAGCATGTGGGGGGACTCCAGGGTCTTTGGACCCCTGAAGTTCCTGGATCTGTGACCCAGTTTGTGTGAGGGATGATGGCTGGACGCACTTGGGAGACTCCATGACACCATAATGCCCAGTGTGTGGAGCTTCCAGAAACTCTGAGGGTTTCGTCCCACCAGCCCTGACCAGGGTGTTAATGTGCCTGCAGTGGGCTGGTGCATTTCCACCTCCTGGTCATCCTGGGGTGCCCACAGCAGAACTTGCAGTCCTGAGGAGCAGGCACAGGCGAAATCTGTGTGTGGGGGCGGGGGAGCATGCAGGGGCCCTAAGCAGCAGGGAGCTCAGAGGGAGAACTCCACCACCCTGAGCTTCAGACTTGGGGGTGTCTGGGAACTGGGAATCCTGAGTAGTTTCACTTCTGTAGCCCGTCCCCCCCCCGAGTTCTCAGTCTGGGAAGCTGGTGGGCTGTTTGCTTTGGACTCATCCCCGCATTCCTTCTGCTCCCTCTGGCCCACAGATAGGGCACTTCCTGTTTGGGCTAGGTCAGAGGTCAGCAGCCTGAGGCGCCGCTGTGGGGAGCCCCCTTCCGGCTATCCTGGACCCTCTGCACCCCATTGAGGTCATACCTAGGGGCACAGGAAGTGTGGGGGCTTCTCACTTCCACCTTCACTGCTGAAGGGAGCTGCCAAAGGTCTCCAGGGAAGGAGACAGAGGCGCCTTCCGGGAGCTATGACCAGGCAGGGGGTGTTGGTTCAGAACCCTAGTGGGGTTCCCCAGAAGCCAACTCCAAGGTGAGGACCTTTGCCTGCTACTCTGGCCCGTGGAGGTTGACAAAAGCAGGAGGGACCCCAGAAGAATTGGTGGAGGCCCCTGCCCGGCCTGGGTTCACGCTGCGGGAGTTGAGTCTGGGTGACTTTGGTGGAGGAGGTGGGACTGAGAGCAGGACCAGGAGGGTAACCTGAAGACTAACAGTGGAGCCGAGGAAAGGACCCCTGGGCGGAACCGTGCAGCCGGAACCCTACCTGCCACAGCCCCCTAGGGGCCTGCGGTCTGGGCCTACTGCACCTTCTGTGTGGGCACATCCCAGCCAGGCCTTTCTCTCTAAAGATAGCAGGGCACAGGCCGGGCCTCTACAGAACTCCCTTCGGCCCTGAAATTACAGCCCTGGCGCCCAGCAGAGCTGCTGTGTGATTATGGCCCCTGGGAAGGTCAGAAAAAGCTCTGGGAAGAGTTCGGGTGCCAGCTTTATCCAGCCACGCCTTGCCGCAGCGCCCACTCTCTGTGGCCTGTGAACACGAGCCCCATCCAGAATAGTCCCCCTGAACATGCACCACGGCTAGGCTCATGTGGCCACCACGGACCCAGCTGCCTGGTCTCTGAGGATAGGCTGAACAGAGCCGCGGGCGGGCTGCCCTGAGAACCCCGCACCCTAGCCCTCTGCCTGTTCCAGATGTGATATCATGATATCATGGGATGGTTCCTGTGGGCCCGAACTGACAAGCAGCTGCCTCCCAGAAGCCCTCCAGGTACCGCACTTGGCCTCCAGGCCATCCTCACCCTGCACGTGAGCTGAGCTGAGCAGAGGTCCCTAGAGGGACAGAGAGGCAGAGAGAGATCTGGGGGAGGAGCCCAGAAGGAAACAAGTGAGTGAGCGGAGCAGGGAGGGTGAAGTGGACCCTGGAGAGGAGAAGCTAGAAAGGCTCAGAAGCAAGCTCCGTCCCGGGTGGGCTGGAGGGCAGGGCCAGGGATCAGGTCACTACTCTGGGGAGGCCCTACCAGCCCAACTGCCAGTGTCCACTAAGGGGCTGCCACAGCATGTCATGCTGGAAGCCAGCTCGTGCCTGCAGTTATGGGCTCTGCCCACTGTGCTCCCTGGCCCCCATTCCTGCCAACTGGGACAACTCTCCATGGATGCCCCACCTGCCCGCAGCCCTGGATATGCTGCTCCTCCTTCAGCCTAGCCCCCCAGTCAGCTCTCTGTGGCCACCCCAGCTCTGCCAGGCATCAAGTCCTTTGCCACCAAGAGAGCAGAGATGGGAGGCCGGGAGGGGGGGGGAAGGCCCTGGTCTAGGTGCTGCCTGGGAGGCGCCCCCAAATTAGAGGGCCAGGCAAGTGACTCAGGGGCTGGCCAGGCTCATTGTGGACTGCAAACCACAGACCCGGAGGCTTCCAAGCACAGAGCGGATATACACAGGTCTGGTTCCTCACCCCCCTGGTCCCCCATCTGTGAGGATCACCCCCTCAGGGGCACCACCCTAAGCATCACATAATGGCTCCCATCCCCTTGCCACTTTGCGCTGTCCTTTTACTTTCTCCAGGGCCCTCCTCTGGCCTGGCCTCAGCCTGTGCGAACGCTGACCCTGCTGCAGCGGCTCCTGGGGTTCCCAGAGGTGAGCTGAGGGCCGACTCAGGGACCTTGCTAGCACTCCTTGGACCATCGGTATGCTTTCCCCGTTTGTGTGAATCCCATCCAGCACCCCTCACGCTTTCCTATTTTAGTTTTTTCTTTTGAGTTTATTTTTTTAACTGCCCAGGAGTCCTGGGGTGAGTATGCTATCTTTGGTGGCTATATGGGGCCTGGGGTGCTGGAATGTGGGCGCAGGTGCGCCAGTCCTGTGAGCTGTCTTCCTAGGCTGCGTGTCCAGTTCAAAACACAATGCAGAGTTGTCCGACCATCTCTGTCAACTATAGCACCTCCTCAGCACCCTCAAAGCAAAGTCCAACCTTTCGGTGGTTCCATCCAGTCTCTGTGGCCTTGTCCGAATTCTCTGCCCACTGCCCCCACCCTCTCTGTTCCACTGGACGCGTGGTCTGGTGTGGCCAGGAGTCTTCCCAGGCGTGGTTTGGACCCACTTTGTCCTCTTTCTCCCCTCCACACTGCTACCATGGCTGAGGCACTCGGCTGAGGTCTGGGCCAAATCTAGTGTTGGGGCGGGGTGGAGAGGCCAGGAAAGTGCTCAGGCAAAGGGCTGATGTGACGCAAGCATGATGGGACACACATTGATGGTCTCTGCACCACTGCAACCCGCCAGGGATCAAGCAGACAGGCCAAGTGCCCTGGTCTGTCCAATCTCACGCTCCAATCAGCGAGCGCATGAGGCCTCCCCTCTGCCCTCTGCTCCTTTAGGGGCACAGCCTCCAGGAGGCGCTAAACACAGCTTGCTCTGTGGCCTGGCCTGCCAGAGATCTCGCAGCCTCTTCCTCAGGATGCTGGGCGCTTGGCCCCACTCTCCCCTGTAAGTGGCGCGAGTGGCCACCCACAGAGTGCTGATCCTTCATCCCCCTCTCCCACCCGCTGGGACCCTCAGGATTGAGCAAGATGCGTGGCCCTCTCTGAGCCTCAGGGCTGGTATTTCCCGCTGAGTCAGGCCCCAGACATTAGGAGGCCCAGTTCCTCTGTTTTGGGAGGGATAGGTGCCTGTAGTGCGGGAGGGGGCCTGGGAGTGGGGGGTTGGGAAGAGACCAGGAGTGGAGCTGGGTACAGCCCTACAGCTGCCTCCTCTAGCCCTGGAACCCCTTTTGTGCTCAGGCCCTGGTGGCTGCAAGGTCTGGGTGGTCTCAGGAACAGTTCTGGGAAGCCTCTAGCTGGACCAGCACCCCTAAGCTATCTCCCCTCTTCTCCCCCTTTCTGCCTCTCCTGAAGGGTGTCTTGGGCCCCCCACTCTGGGCCTCAATGTCCCCATGCTAGCAGTGGAAAGTTTGTGTAAGGGTCCCAGGGTGAGGGAGAGAGCCGTGTGCAGGGCGGGGCGGGATAGGGTGCATGCGCCAGAAGGAGGGGGAGCTAGCCCCAACGTCTACTTGAAAATTGCTCCTTTGAAGCCGTCAGGGGCCGGGAAGCCTACCCTCCCCACCAGACCTCCGTCCGCCCAGCCCTCCCGCGCCCCCCCCTCCCCCCCCGCCTGCCCGCCCAGCCTTTAGCCTCCCTCCCGCCCCTCGGGCTCCCTCTCTCCGCCAACCGTCCAGGAGTGAGCAGCTGCGCCAGACGGCCCGCGACGAGAGACTGTGCGACACCCACGCTGCCAACTAGACAGCCTACGTCCCCGCCCCAGGTAGGGCTGCATGCCACCCCCGCGGGCTCCCCGCGCTTGGCCCCACGGGCCCGTAGCATCCCGGTCTCTGGCCCTCGGCTCCGCCCCGCCCGCGCTTGCGGGAAGCCTGGCCTGGCCCTTTCTGCCCTTCCCACTCCCTCTCCCCTCTGACCTCCAGGAGCTAGCTCAAGGTCCCTCAGAGAGCATCACCAAGGCAGGGCAGGGTGACCAAGCAAGCCCAGCTCTGCCAAGGGCTCTTTAGGGCCATCCGTGGACAATCCCCTGCTCCTGCTAGCCTCATTGCCCCCCCTCCGAGACAGGAGGACTCCCAGGACCCTCAGAGGGCCCCCTCTAATATCTGGGTGTGATGCTGTCCTTTCCCAGGCTGGCCCAGGACGCTGCCCAGACTCTCCAATTCCCCCACAGTTCCTGGGCAAGGTGGGGGTTCTGTGGGACTGCTGGCCGCCTCCGTCCTGTCTGTGCCCAAAATGAGGAACAGGAGAGAGAAAGCCTGGCACAGTGCCATATATCCCTGGCCAGCAGGGTCCCTGTCCCAGCTTCTAGACGCCCCCATCTGGACGGCTCTCTGGTGCCTGTCCCTGCCGTCCCAGTCCCATCGGCTGCAGAGAGAGCATCTGAGGAGCAGAGAGGGAAGCAGGCTGGGCCAGGAGCCAGGCTCCCTCTTTTCTTCAGCTCCAGGGTGTGGTCCCGACTGGGCTGGGGTCTGGGGCTCCCTGGGAGGACCGGGTCAGCCCCTCGACCCCTAACTCTAGAGAGGTCCTGCCATTGCTGCCACAGTGGTCAGGCAGCACCCCAGGTCCAGGGATCCTTCCGTGGTATGTGTGGGGCGGTTCTGTTTCAGGGTGACGGGCGGCAGGAGAAAAGGGCCCCCTTTTCCCCCACTCCCGCACTTTCTGGTCTTGCCCTCCTGCAGCCCTTACCTCCCGCCTCTCCACACCCTGCAGGACCCTGGTACCCCCAGGGCCTTGGCTGAGTGCCCCAGCCATGGCTGTGCCAAAGGGTTATGGGGGGCTACCAGAGGCTTCACTCTGCCTCCATAGGACTTGGCCAAACCTCTCTCCAACTTTCTAGAAGGAATTTCCCAGTGCTCCCCTGCTGAAGAGGTAGCTGAGGATCCACCTCCCCACTTTCCGGGGAAGGTCCTAAGATTAGGCCCTTCCCCGCCTGCAGCACCCACACCTCCTGGGCTCTCTCCAGCACCTTTGCACTGACACACCTTGAGGCTGGGAGGTGGAGCCAACCTGAGCAGGAACTGGGACTTGACAGTGAACACGGAGCAGGGAAGAACTGTGGGGGAGCCCCTGGCCCTGGAGGCCCATCCTGGGGCTCAGAGCCAGCCCCCTGCCTTGGCTTGGCTCCAGGATGGGTGGGGAAGGGGCGGCTCTGGGGAGCCCTGCTGAGCGTCTCACCCTGGGGGGTCTAGAATGCCGGGGAACCACCCTGGCTTGCCCAGGCGGAAGGAAGCTGAGTGGGGCTGGTCTGGGGTGTGGGGCCCAGGAGGGGAAGGAACGCCAGGCTCCAGTACCAATTGCAAGGGTAAGGGGCTGCTGAGGGGACCCTCCAGGGATACGAAGGCACAGTGAGCCTCAGTTTGCCCACTTTCCAAGTGGCGCTTCCTTCTGTTAAGAGATTTGGGGCCCCAGCCCTGCGCCTGGGAGGTGAGGAGGAATCTCCCTCTTCCTGGAAGCTTCTCTACAGAGCATGGCAAGTAGGAACCCAGGACTTCATGAAATTGCAGTCACCCGCCTTCCTCACAGTCACCTAGGTCCACTCTCATGGGTTATGCCCTCAGGGCCAGAGGGCAGTGAGAGCAGCTGGGTACCAGCTTGGGGGCAGAGCCATGGGCCACGTGCCTGCATCTGGCATTGGGTGTAGGGGGGGGGGGGGTGCCCAGCAGCCTGGCTGGAAGCCACAGGCCACACATCTGCCGGGCTCCGGCCTGCTCCCGCCGCCCTTGGCCTGGCCTGAATGCCTGGCACAGTCCAACCATGTTCTCAGAGGCTGCCAATGTGGCTTGTTTGGCCGCGCGGCAGCCCTACTTGGAGCACTGCACAAGCTTTCAGGGGGCACACAAGGAGGCCCTATAGGGTGGGCGCGCCCCTGGAAGCCCAGCGTCTCCCCTTCTCCCACCTGTGGGCATGAGGCTGGACCCATAGCACCAAGAGTCGTAGTGGCCAGCTCAGAGCAGGTTTGGATGGGCTGCGAGTCCCTCTCTGTTGTTCGGAGGGGGCACAGAAGCGTAGCGGGGGCCAAACAGGCAGGTCCAGGGAGTCCAGTGAGGTGGGATGCTCAGAGTCCGGGACTCCCAGCCCCACCACAGAAGGTCTGGCCCAGGCCAAGTGTCTCCCGCTTCTTATCCAGAGGGTCCAAGGAAGGGGCCCTGCACTCCACATGCAGAGCGTTTCCCAGGAGTGCCCTTGAGGCCCCAGCAGGGAAGTGGGAGGACTATCTCTGGGTGCCAGCACCCTCCCGCAGCGTCCTCCTGGCTGCCATGTAGCTTCCAGGGCCAGAGGTCTGTGGGTCCTGCCAACCGGCCCTGTGGACAGTCTCGGCCTGGGGCACTGCCACCTCCTGCACTGCAGCTTCTCTGAGCCTGTCCCTGGAGGCAGGGATTTAGGGGTTGGGGGTCCACGGCCGTAAAGCCACCATATCACTGCCCTTAAGGGGGTGGGAATGGCGGTAAGGGGGCAGGAGTGGGGTCAGCTGGGGTGGGGTGGTGGAAGTGGGGGCATGTTTGGGCTTAGGGGTGGCTGCCACCACAGGGGATGGCTCAATACCAACAGCCCCTCCCCTGCCCAGATGGGCTCCAGTGGTCACTCCTGGGAAGGTCCTGTTGGCCAGCGGGGCTCCCACCCACAGGTTCACCCCTGGGAGGGCGAGGGCCGGGACTTTCCCGGAAAGAGAGGAGGGTGGGGCAGAGGCAGGGGATACTCTTTCCTGTACTGGGCCTGTATCTGTGGGCACATGTGGGTGTAAGTCAGGCTCAGGCAAAGCTGTCCGGCCTGGGGGGCCTCTGGCAAGTCTGCCCCTGCCCTGGGCGGGCCTCTGGGGGATGCACTGTGGGCAGGAGTGAGGGGATACGGGTGCTGCTGCCCAGTTGGCACTCCATCTCTGTCCCTCCCTGTTGGGAGCTGCTGCCCTGGCCTCTGATCTCAGAGAAGCGACCCCACCAAGTGGCTAGGTGACCTCAAGTCTAGTTTCTCAGAGTCTTTGGGAGGGCGCGGCTCCTGCTCCCCCAAGCTGGCCTGTGTGTGCATGTGCATGTGTGTATAAACGTGTTATGTGTGTTGTGTGTGCATGTCCCATCTCTGTGCCCAGAGTCAATGTGTGTGCACATGTGCACTCCTTCGTGTGTGTGCATATACATGGACATATATCCATGTACCCGTGCCTTCACATGTGCTTGTGTGCATTAATGTGTAGCTGTGCACCTGTGTGCACGTGTTCACCTTATAGGGCAGTGTCGGGCACCTCTGCTGGAATGGGGCCACCAGCTGCAGGAAGCCCATCCTGACAGCTACTCTGCCCTGCCCGCAGGCACCTGACCATGTGGCCCCTGTGGTCTGCGGCCTGCTGGGCCAGGCCTTGCCATTTGAGCAGAGGGCTTCTGGGACTTTGCCCTGGGCGATGGCCTGCCCATGCTGAATGACGCGAGGAGGCTTCTGGAGCTGACAGCACCTCAGGAGCCCCAGACCCGGATTCCATTACCCCCCACCTTCAGTGCCATGTGCCCATTCGGCTGCCACTGCCACCTGCGTGTAGTCCAGTGCTCCGATCTGGGTCGAGTGCCCACTGGGGCTAGGGGGCTGAGGGCGGATGCCCGATTGCAGCGTGTATGTGCCAGGGGGCTCGGCACTGATGAGGCTCCTAGCAACAACACTGGCTCCCTTGACTCATCACGCAGGCCTGAAGGCGGTCCCCAAGGACATCTCCCCGGACACCACACTGCTGGACCTACAGAACAATGACATCACGGAACTCCGCAAAGGACGACTTCAAAGGCCTCCAGCACCTCTGCAAGCCGCCCCTGTGCTCTCCACGTGTGCATAAGACCGCGAGGGCGTGGGGTGCAGGGAAGCGAGCCAAGCCTACCGACATGGGGGAGGGAGGGTGGTTAGCACTGTTGCACAGTGGGGAGGGCACTGGCTGAATGGTGCCCCCGGTCTAATAGCAAGAACTGCCTATGGTGCCCTGAACCCCGCTAGGTGTGGCCGCCCCAACACTTCAGCTCATGGGCTCCTCTTAGCTGCAGAGCAGGAGGTCAGGTGGGAGAATGAGGCTGGGAGGGGGCGTGTGCCTTCAGGGCTCCCTGCCGCAGGCTCTGGTCCTGGTGAACAACAAGATCTCCAAGATCCACGAAGGCTTTCAGCGCTGCGCAGGCTACAGAAGCTCTACATCTCCAAGAACCACCTGGTGGAGATTCCGCCCAACCTGCCCAGCTCGCTTGTGGAGCTGCGCATCCACGACAACCGGATCCGCAAGGTGCCCAGAGGCGTGTTCAGCGGTCTGCGCAGCATGAACTGCATTGGTGAGCTGGGGTAGCACCACCTGCTAGACCATGGGCGAGCCTGGTGTGGTTCATGGAAAGTTCTAGAGTGTTCACCACCCAGGGGCTTGCTCCAAAGCCACTAAGGCAAGGTGTCAATACCTGGGAGGAGAAGGCTCTGGAAAGAGTTGAAAGTCAAATTGGTCAAAGAGCTGGAGGGTCCAGGTTTGATCCCTGAGGTCCTTCCTAGCAGGAGGGCACAGAGGGGGTGTGGGCGTGCAGCTAACTTTGCATGCTGAGCTGAAAGGACTGTCTCCTAGAGATGGGCGGGAACCCCTGGAAAACAGCGGCTTTGAGCCGGGGAGCCTTCGATGGTCTGAGGCTCAACTACCTACCCGCATCTCTGAGGCCAAACTCACCGGCATCCCCAAAGGTAAACCCACCATATCAGGTAACCCACAGGGAAGACAGCCCTGTGGGGGCTGGATGGCAGCGTGCGGCCCCTGCAGGTTCTCAGCCTGGGCCCTCTCGTCCCTCTCCTGGCAGACCTCCCGAGACCCTGAATGAGCTCCATCTGGACCACAACCAGATCCAGGCCATCGAGCTGGAGGACCTGCTCCGCTACTCCAAGCTATACAGGTGCGGCCCTGCGGTCCTCGCGTGCCCTCCGGCCTCAATCTGCACACCCTGCCTCACCTGTCCCTCTCTCCCTCACCGCAGGCTGGGCCTGGGGCACAACCAGATCCGCATGATTGAGAATGGGAGCCTGAGCTTCCTGCCCAGCCTCCGGGAGCTCCACCTGGACAACAACAAGCTGTCCCGGGTGCCTGCCGGCCTCCCAGACCTCAGGCTCCTGCAGGTGAGGACGCCAGTGATGCATGAACAGGAGTCGTCCAGATAGGCTGCAAGAAGGACTCCAGAAAGCCTGGGCTGGCTCTGCAAGCTAAGGAAAGGGTGTGGACATGGGGTTCTGACAGACAGAGCCCCAGGGCAGCTGCCTTCTCTGCAGTGCCAAGGGCAAACTTGCCCTTGCCAAGTCCTGCTGTCAACTCAGGTCTCATTCACACCTGCTAGGAGGTGAGAATTCCCAGGTGCTCTGGGCCTGAGGGGCCAATTGGCTGAGGAGGGTGGGTGTGTGTGTGGGGGAGCTGCTGTCAGCAGAGGGAGCCCTCTGACGCCTAGTGTCCTCCGCCTCTAGAGGGCGCAGCGGCAAACCGACCATTTCCAAGCTGTGCTTCCCTGCTTCCTCCTGTGTCCTCCTCCCCTTTGCCTCAGGACCCCTAGTCTCTGGAGTACTCCCCTGGGGACAGATTCAGGACTGGGGAACCAGGAGTCCCCAAAGGCGCCACCTTCCTACTGGCCACTCTACCCCCCGCCCTCACAGCCCCAACACCGGCATTCCTGCCCCCACTCACATCCCAGGGCCTCAGTTTATTCCTGCCTGCTGCCTCCCTGCACACACGGGAAGGGTGACAGCTGTCCTGTCCCACCCCCAGGTGGTGTACCTGCACACCAACAACATCACCACAGTGGGCGCCAACGACTTCTGCCCGTGGGCCCCAGGTGAAGCGTGCCTACTACAACGGCATCAGCCTTTTCAACAACCCAGTGCCCTACTGGGAGGTGCAACCGGCCACCTTCCGCTGCGTCACCGACCGCCTGGCCATCCAGTTTGGCAACTATAAAAAGTAGAGCCTTTGCTGCAGCCTGGTGACCTGGACGGGGTCTCCAGGTAGCCCAGTGGCTGGCCTGAAGTGGGGCATAGACAGGGAAGAGCCCGGCCCTGCCTTTGACCCTCCAGCACCCCACTCACTGCCCTAGGACCCCCTCACCCTGGTTCCTGAGCATTCACATGGGTCATGAGCCTGGCCCCCACCCAAGGCCCCCTTGGCTTTCCAGCTATCTCTGACCACCCAGCCTGGCCACTCAGAGGCACCCCAACTAAGTTTTCTTTGCATTCACCCTGAAACCAAACTGTCCTAGGTTCTATCACTGGAAACGGTCCCTGGGCCTGGGTTGGGGAGTGAGCTGAACCTGGGGTGCAGAGGCTGGAGAACCAGTTTCGTGCCATCTTAGCTCTTGGTGCTTCAGAGCCTGCCAGGGTGCCTGTATCCAGCGGGTGCCCCCCATATGGAACTCTACAAACCTCCCTCTTGTCTCACATCTTTAGGAGCTGGGTGTAGGATCTGCCCAACCTCTTCCCAGTCAAATGGGGTGGGGGCAGTTGCTTCCCAGATCTGCCCTGCCAAGCCTTACCCCAAGCCTAGGTGATTCCAGAGAAGCCACATAGTCCCGGGGCTCCCAGTTCACTTTTGGGAGGGGGTCTGTGAGTCCCCAGCATAATTCTGTACTACCCCTGCTCCAAGGGAACCCCCCACCTATTGCCTTTCAGCCTCAGTGTATGTGGGGAATGGGGTCCAGGCAATCACGCCCAGCTTGAAGAGGGGCTGCTTCTGACGTCAGTTGTTTTCAATTAAAAAACACTGTGCAGTATGGCTGTGTGTGCCACTGAGCTGGGGGGCAGAAGAGGGGACCAGGAAGCCAACATCCCTGCCAGGTGTCAGCTCCTAGGCCCTGCTTTTCCATGCCTCACTTTCCACAGGAAGGACCGGCCCCAGATGCCTCCCCCTCCTTTCCAGAGGCTTCCATTGCCCTAGCAGTCCCTAGACTGAGCTCCAAAAGTAGGCGTAGACCAAAGCAGCTCTGTCAACCCTGAGCGGAATTTTTGCCAAGCACATGCCAACATGCAGCACCAGGCTAGCCCCCAATTTGGGTAGGCGCCTGCCTGCCCAATCTGATGCCATTCCAGACAGCGCAGGGCTCTGTGTCACCACCAGGGGGCGCACCCCCCAATAGCCCGCGTACAGTGTTTGTAGCCCCCACACAGCAGGGCACAATGGCACAGGGACAGCCAAGTCTGAGTGGCCATCTGAGAGCCCCACTCAGACAGAATCTGGGTACTGTGGGGTGGGGCACAATGGCCCCTGGGATGGCAAGCCGAGTGGGTCGGGGGTGGGCGGCCTGCCTGCACTTCTTGGTCCATGCAGGGACGCCTGCACAGACATGGAGCTGTTTGCCTTCAGTGCCCTTCCTCCTAGCCTGACACTGGGGCCCTGGGCGTCCCCAATTTTCTGCATATGGGGATGGGAGGCCCCACTCAGTGTGGTGGCCCAGCGATAGGAATGTCAGCCGCGGGCATCATAGGACTATTCTGGGCCATGTGTCCACAGCCCAGCTATCTCGCTGAGCTGGCAGAAGAGCAAGGGCACTGGCCAGGAGGAGGGGCAGCAGCAACAGGCACAGAGCGCTCTCAGGATCTCTGCAGGCTCAGAGCACAGCCCCAGCTCCAGTACAGCCCCCACCCCCTTCTGTGCTCCTCTCCTTGCCACCTACCTTGTGTTCTCCCCAGGAGCAAGTGTCGCAGGTGTGACTGTCCAGGGGACCCAGAGGGGACCCTTGTGATGCTTCCGGACCCATCACCCCACATTCTGGGGGATGGTACTCTACCTATAGGACCCCTTTTGTGTGCAGCACAAAAGACAGAGCCCAGATGTCACTTCGACCCTGAGGCATGTGCCTCCGGAGATGACAGGACCACACTGCCATGGACTGTGTCTCTGGGTTGAAAGGGAGCCCTCCCCAGCGCAATCATCAAAGGCGAGTTACTCAGAGTTACTCAGCAGGCTGCGTGCTCAAGCCTATTGAAAGCTTCTGGATGGTAATGATGATGGTGATGATGATCCGGCAGTTGAGACTGGTTGGACTCTTTAGAAAAGCGAGGCAGCACCAAGGTTACCGGGGCTATGGCAGCCCCCTTCCCGCCGCTTCACGTGTACTTGCTGCTAGGCAGCGCGGCCTTGAGCAGCTCACGAAGCACAGAGCGCTGGTGAGCCGCTTCAGCTCAGGCACGTGGATGGGCTGGGAGCGCAGGGAATACTCAAAACTCGGGATGAGAAGACTAAGCGGGCAGTAGAGTCCCTGCATTGGATGTGACACCCTGGTGTGAGTACAGTCCAAATGTCTTACGACAGGCTCACCCACACGTGCTCACCAACCCCTGTTTTGGGCCCTGGACTGTGCAGGGGCCCAAGAATGACCAGGTGGGGGCCTCCGCCTGGGCGTCCTCCAGTCAGGTGTCTCCTGAATGTGGCAGCTCAGCTGGAGCCTAAGCCAAATCCACAGCTTGGGCTTAGACTAGTCGGGACTTGTTGGAGGGGCAGCCAGCCAGGCGACCACAGGTCATGCATTGTTGGCAGCGATGGGGGGCTGCTCTGAGAATTTGCTCTGCAGCCTTCATCTTTCAATGGACCCATGGGATTTAACTCCTCCTGGGTTCCAGGTCCCTCCCCTATGGGCCCCTCAGGCTCCTCCCTGTGACTCCAGACCCCGCCCTCTGATTCGGGGCCCCTCCTGACTCCAGGCCCCTCCCCTATGCTATCCAAGACCCTCCGGAGCTGCTTCTAGAGGAAGAAGTACAGTCGTTGCAGCCCTGAGGAGCTTTGGGCAGTTGATTTTTTCCCATGGTACAGGGCGGCCAGGGCAGGGGTACCCCTAGGCTAAGCTGGTGTTGGAGGCCAAGTGACAGCTCAAAGAGGCAGCTCATGGGCAGACTGGGCTCCCTGACTTTCCAGCACCTCTGGGGTGGATTGCCCCAAGGCCCAGGGGACCAAAGGCCAGCTGTAAGGGAACTCTCAGGGAACTGGAGGGCCAGGGTGACTTGGCTCAAATTGTGGCATCCACCAGGGTCTCTTCCCATTGGGTATGCCAGAAGTCTGTTCTGGGCCCCACTCTGCAGAAATGTGGGGCCTCCATCCTGCCTCTCAGCCTTCAGGGGACTCCTGGGGTCCCTGGCCTGGGATCGCGGTCACCTCAATTCGTGCTTTTGTGGTCCCTATGTCTGCCCACGTAGCAGGGCCTGTCTAGAGGAGCCAAGGGTGCCCTCCGTGGACTCTCCCCTCTCATTGCTGCGTCTATTTCCAAATACGGCCTTGAGCGGGCTCTAGGGGTCCAGGACACACATTTCTCCATGAGAGCTGCCGCCTGCCACGGGGCTGCTATGGACTGAGCCTGGAGACCAGCATACTGGTGGCCCAGGCCCTTGGGGAGGTGCCTGGGATCTGACATGTAGGGAGAGTCTGGCCAGAGGTCCCCGTGTCAAGACTGGGCTGAGGGGGCTAGGAAAGCTGGGAGTGAGGAGGAGGAGTAGCTGGGGACCATGGGGTGTGGAGTACCAGCTTAGGTGGGGCACAGGGCTCAGGGAAGCTGGTAATTCAGGGCATAGGCAGGGCTGTGTGAGGCTGCACAGTTCTGTTGTATGGGTGGGGGCAGTGAGGAAGGGAAAAGGGAATCCTGCGGTGTGCAACTAGGAAAGGCTTCTGCTTGAGCTTTAGGCTGAGTACCGTGGAGGGTGCCAGAGGGGCGAGTTAGCAGGGAGTCTCTAGAAATGGAGTTGCCAGGAGCAGGGAACAAGACCTGGGAGGGGATGGTGAGGGGAGAGATGGGGCCACTGGGCTGTACCCCAGGTAGCCCTGATCTGTGTAAACCATAAGATTTAACATCTGGAAGAACATTCTAGCAAACTGGAGAGAACCAGAGAGGCTGGCTGTGAGTGAGGACACCTGTGATAGGTCACACAGGAGTCCTTACTTCCAGGCCCCCCTTCTTGGTCCTGGAAGCCCTGATTAGGGAACAAAACACAGGGGTTGCTGATGGCTGGGTCCAGGGCTTTCCCCGCGTACTGAATGCCCCTCTGTGAAAGAGACTTGGTGGGAGGGTCTCAGTGGACCACCCCCAACCTTGGCCTTTCTGCACTCCGCCATTGTTTCCTCCCTGTGTCTTCCTACAGGGCAGTGTTTGGGAGTGCTGAGAGCAGGACAGTCTTTAGAGCAGCTGCCCCATCAGGAGGGGAGCGCACACTCCCAGAGGCCACCACGTGTCCCCTGGTCCAGGACAGAGGATAACGCCAGTTCGGGGAACATTCTCAGGCTCCTCACTCATTTCACCATGCTCGCTCCTACCCCACACTGCTGTCTCCTAGTCAGGGGTTCCTGCGCATAGAGCTGGTGGGAGGGACGAGCCCACCATGCCTCTGCAGGTAGCACCCCAGAGCCACAAACCTATGAGAATATGCAGGTGGAGGGTGTGCTTGTATGTGAGTATGAGTGTCAGTGTGCAGGCCTCAAGGTATGTTTGTCAGTGTGTGAGTATGGAGGGCTGAGGCTGTGCTTGCACGTGACTATGTCAGTGTGAGTATGCAGGGCTAACAGAGTGCATGCATGTGACTGTGCATGAGTGTATATGACTAATGCTGTGAGTGCATGTGACTATGCTGAGCATATGTAACTGAAGGTGTGAGTTCATGTGTCTGCATTGAGTGTATGTGATTGACAGCATGAGTGCATGTGACTGTGCATAAGTGTATATAGCTGATACTGTAAGTGCATGTGACTATGCTGAGTGTACAAGACTGATGGTGTGAGTGCATGCGACTGTGCTGAGTGTATATGACTGGCAGTGTGAGTGCATGTGACTGTGCTGAATGTATGTGACTGATGGTGTGAGTGCATGTGACTGTATCTAAGTGTTTGTGACTGATGATGTGAGTGCATGTGACTTCTGAGTGTATGTGACTGATGGTGTGAGTCTGTGTGACTGCGCTGAGTGTATGTATGTGACTTACATACATACATGAATATCAGGCATGAATGGAGCCTGAGTGTACATAACTGAGTGCATGTGCCTTGTGTGAGTGCAAATGACTAAAAGTGTGCATATATGTACCTCTGTGTGAGTATGACTGAGGGTGTGAGTG
This sequence comes from Cryptotis parvus, assembly GCA_021461705.1. NCBI lineage: Eukaryota > Metazoa > Chordata > Mammalia > Eulipotyphla > Soricidae > Cryptotis > Cryptotis parvus. The sequence goes on from JAJIBD010008947.1 coordinate 27,882, forward strand.
CATGTGCTATATGTGACTGTGACTGTATATGACTAGGGGGTGAGTGCATGTGCCTGTGTGTGAGTGTACATGACTGAGGGTGTTAGTGCACATGCCTGTGTGTGAGTGCATATGACTAAGGATATGAGTTCATGTGCCTGTGTGTGGTGTACATGACTGAGGTGTGAGTGCATGTGACTGTGTGTGCTTGTATGACTGAGGGTATGAGTGCATGTGCCTGTGTGTGGAGTGTACATGACTGAGGGTGTTAGTGCACGTACCTGTGTGTGAGTGCATATGACTAAGGATATGAGTTCATGTGCCTGTGTGAGTGTACATGACTGAGGGTGTTAGTGCACATGCCTGTATGTGAGTGTACATGACTGAGGGTGTTAGTGCACATGCCTGTGTGTGAGTGTACATGACTGAGGGTGTTAGTGCACATGCCTGTGTGTGAGTGAGTGTACATGACTGAGAGTGTTAGTGCACATGCCTGTGTGAGTGTACATGACTGAGGGTGTTAGTGTACATGCCTATGTGTAAGTGCATATGACTAAGGATATGAGTTCATGTGCCTGTGTGTGAGTGTACATGACTGAGGGTGTGAGTGCATGTGACTTGTGTGCTTTTATGATTGAGGGTATGAGTGCATGTGCCTGTGTGTGAGTGTACATGACTGAGGGTGTGAGTGCATGTGACTGTGTGTGCTTGTATGACTGAGGGTATGAGTGCATGTGCCTGTGTGTGAGTGTACATGACTGAGGGTGTTAGTGCACATGCCTGTGTGTGAGTGCATATGACTAAGGATATGAGTTCATGTGCCTGTGTGTGAGTGTACATGACTGAGGGTGTTAGTGCACATGCCTGTATGTAGTGTACATGACTGAGGTGTTAGTGCACATGCCTGTGTGTGAGTGTACATGACTGAGGGTGTTAGTGCACATGCCTGTGTGTGAGTGTACATGACTGAGGGTGTTAGTGCACATGCCTGTGTGTGAGTGCATATGACTAAGGATATGAGTTCATGTGCCTGTGTGTGAGTGTACATGACTGAGGGTGTTAGTGCACATGCCTGTGTGAGTGTACATGACTGAGGGTGTTAGTGCACATGCCTGTGTGTGAGTGTACATGACTGAGGTGTTAGTGCACATGCCTGTGTGTGAGTGTACATGACTGAGGGTGTTAGTGCACATGCCTGTGTGTGAGTGTACATGACTGAGGTGTTAGTGCACATGCCTGTGTGAGTGTACATGACTGAGGGTGTTAGTGCACATGCCTGTGTGTGAGTGTACATGACTGAGGGTGTTAGTGCACATGCCTGTGTGTGAGTGTACATGACTGAGGGTGTTAGTGCACATGCCTGTGTGAGTGTACATGACTGAGGTGTTAGTGCACATGCCTGTGTGTGAGTGTACATGACTGAGGGTGTTAGTGCACATGCCTTGTGTGAGTGTACATGACTGAGGTGTTAGTGCACATGCCTGTGTGTGAGTGCATATGACTAAGGATATGAGTTCATGTGCCTGTGTGTGAGTGTACATGACTGAGGGTGTTAGTGCACATGCCTGTGTGTGAGTGTACATGACTGAGGGTGTTAGTGCACATGCCTGTGTGTGAGTGTACATGACTGAGGGTGTTAGTGCACATGCCTGTGTGTGAGTGTACATGACTGAGGTGTTAGTGCACATGCCTGTGTGTGAGTGTACATGACTGAGGTGTTAGTGCACATGCCTGTGTGTGAGTGCATATGACTAAGGATATGAGTTCATGTGCCTGTGTGTACATGACTGAGGGTGTTAGTGCACATGCCTGTGTGTGAGTGTACATGACTGAGGGTGTTAGTGCACATGCCTGTGTGTGAGTGAGTGTACATGACTGAGAGTGTTAGTGCACATGCCTGTGTGTGAGTGTACATGACTGAGGGTGTTAGTGTACATGCCTATGTGTAAGTGCATATGACTAGGATATGAGTTCATGTGCCTGTGTGAATGTACATGACTGAGGGTGTGAGTGCATGTGACTGTGTGTGCTTGTATGACTGAGGGTATGAGTGCATGTGCCTGTGAGTGATTTTACAAGACTGAATATGTGAATACATGTGCCTGTCTGTGATTTTATATGATTGGGTCTGTGAGTGCACGTGCCTATGTGTGAATGTACATGACTGAGGGTGTGAGTGCATGTCCCTGTATGAGTGTACGTGACTGAAGGTATGGTGCATGTGCCTGTGTGTGATTGTACATGACTGAGGGTGTGAGTGCATCTATGTGTTAGTATATATGATTGGGTCTGTGAGTGCATGTGCCTGTGTGTGTACATTACTGAGAGTGTGAGTTCATGTGCCTGTGTGTGAGTGTACATGACTGAGGTGTGAGTGCATGCACCTGTGCATGAGTGTATATAATTGGGTCTGTGAGTGCATGTGCCATTTGTCCCTGTGTGCATGCCTGGGGCACTCTGTGTGTCTTGGCGTGATGTTTGCATGTGAGAGATAGTGTGTGTGTGTTTGTGTCCTCATCTGCTCTTCTCAGTGCCAGAGTTCCAGCAGCCCCCATCTGCTTCCTGGGGACAGTGGACAGAGGACAGGTGTTGGTGAGGCCTGACAGTCCCGGGCTGGGGACCCCTGGGTGTGTTTATGTCCTTTTAGATCTCTCTCCTGGTGGCTCCTCCGAGATGATCCCATCCCTCAGTGCCACCTTGGTGTTGGATGCCCAGAGCCCTGAGCCCACCCGCACTGCCTCCTTGCCTGTGTGTTCCTGATCTGTGGTCTCTAGTGCCCTGCCAGTCAAGACACCATCGGGCCCCTGATTCCTCAGGACTGTACCCGCCCTGTCCTCTCACTGGAGTCCCCTTTAATGGCACCCTGTCCGCTGTCATGACTAACAGTGGGCTACTGAACACATAGCTGCAGTCCCCTTGGGGTGGGGGGGCGTATGCATCGCATGTCCTGGGCACGGTGCCCCTGTGATAACCTTTTGGGGTCACCGACTTTGAGGACTGACGCTCCAGCTCCTCTCTCGGCAATGGTTAGATGTCGCAGTTGGGGGACAGTTTCAGGTGAAGCCACCTGGACCCCTGAGCTTCCAGCGCTCCACCAGGGCCCGGGGCGGCCTAGCCCTGAGGCAGGGTCCGAGGAGGGTTCGCCAGTGTCCCCAGGACCTCCAGCCTCACGGTGGCACCCAGCAAACCGCCGAGCAGCACCCACGGGGGCGACTTGGGGGCCTGAAGGGGCGCGGCCGGGTGCGCGGCTCTGGAGCCCCGCGGCCCCCGCACCGCGCACCGCCCCCGCGCCCGCTCCCTCCTCCCTGCGCCTCCCCCTCTGCGCTCACTCCCTCTCGCCGCCTCCCTCCTGCGCTCTCAGAGCTGCGGCTGGAGCCGAGCGCGCCGCTTCGCCCGCCACCGCCGGTGCGGAGTCGGGGAGCGCTCGGCCGCAGCTCTCGCCTGGGTCGCGGAGGGTCGCGCCCTGCGCCCCGGCCCAGGCGCCCTGAGCCCCGGGCCTTGGGGTGCCTGGAAGAGGATCGGTGCCCTCCCGGTGCTCGCCGCAGCGCCAGAGCCAGCCGGAGCCGAGGCCGCCGTGGCGGCCGTGCCCATGACCAGGTAAGTGGTGCCCGGACGCGCGGGCGCCGCCCGGGTGGGCGCGGGAGCGGGTGGGGGGCGGGCGGCCTGGGCCGGCAGGTGGTGCGGGCGGCAGGTGGGGAGGGGAAGCATAGGTTCCCGTTAGTGACACCTGCTCCCCGCGCTGGGCCTGCGTGTCCTTGGCGGCGCCGCGGCAGCGCGTCACCCGGGGCCCCCCCGGCCGGCCTCCGAGGAGTGCCCCGCACCCGCACCCGCACCCAGCGCCCAGCATCCCGCGCGCACGCGCATCTCCTGCTGGGGAAAGGCCGTGGGGGCTGCGGGCCGGGTTGCGGGGAGGGCGCAGCTCGGACTCTGGGGGACCGTGCGCACTCCGTCCCCGGCGGCCTCTCGTGTCACCCCTCCCCGGGGCCAGGCGTGCGTTGAGTGCCCTCACAGGCGCGTTCCCACAGTGTCCTCCGCGCGCCCACACGCCGCCCAACGGAGCGCTGCAGGGGCGAACCAAGGCGCTGCCCCACCGTAGCCACCCCTGGAGACAGCTGCACTCCCACCTGCATGACCTTGGCCTCAGTCTTCTCACCCTGCCGTTCTGGAGCTCTCAGAATTTGGAGAGCTTTGGTGTGTCCTGGGAGAATCAGGGCTCCCTCCCGTTTCACCCTGCAGTCCCAGGGCCCCCTCAGCTTGACACAGGACACTTCCCAGGGCAAGGTGGGGAGGAGTGGGGGGAAGGGTGGGGTGGGGGGTGGGGGGGCTGTTGGGCTCCTCGGTTCCCAAGAGCAGGCCACGGGTGTCTCCCACATAAGGGGCCCCTGCTGATCAGAGCGTGCGCACTGGCCGTGTCTGGCAGACCCTGCCTCCCCCACCTCAGTCCTTATCTCCCTCACTGTGAGCACCTTAGAGCTGGCAGGTTCCGACCTTGACTAATCACCTGCTGAGGCGCCGGAGGCCTGAGTTATGGCCCCGTTTCTCAGATAGGCTTGTTGAGGTCCTTGGATGGTGGGCGGCTGAATGGTCAGTTTCTGCACCCTAGCTGAACCTCTCCATCAAGGCCATGAGCCAGCGTCGCCAACATCCGCACTTGCCCTGTAGAGAACCTGCTGGTCTAGGGCTGCAGGCTGCCAGAGTCCGCCTTCACTGGCCGACAGGGGCGCTGCCCAGGGCAGCGGAGGTCCAAGGTGGAGCCGGGCCCTGGAGCTGGGACCAGAAAGAGGCCCCGGCTGGGCTGATGTGTGACTGCCCTTGAAGGGCCCAGTGGGCCTCCTGGAAAAGGTGGAGGGCCAAAGACACAGCGAAGTCTTCACCAGACCCACCTGCGCTGTGCCAGGCTGTAGGGTAACACTGGCAGATGGATGTGGGGTGGCGTAGGAAGGGGCTTATGCAGAAGCAGGAGAACCTGCAAGCTAAGAGCTAGGGTAATGGGATGGCAGAGACAGAGGAGGCTGTGGGGGTGCCTTGGCCTGGCTTCCTCCGTGACCTTGGCCAAGTCCCTTCCCTGTTCGTGTACTGGGAGGGTAGGGGTGGCCTCGAACGGCCTTTGCTGCTGACATTTCAGGCTCTGAGCTGGAGCGGAGCTTCCGAGGCTGAATCATTTGTCAGCCCTCCGGAGCGGGGAGAGGCCGCGAACTGAGTCTGTGCGCATGCGCCATCAGAGAGGGAGGCGTGGTCAGGGGGCTGGGGTCGGCCGCAGGCCTCTCTGCTGTGGGAGGAGTGCTGGCAGGGACCCCTGAGGCTTTCTGAGAGCTGAAGCCTGCACCTGGCCACCTCTGCCCTTTGAACTCAGCGCATCACTGTCAACGGAGGGTTGCGCTCCTCAGTGCTATCATGGCATTGACGCTCAGCCTGTGCCAAGCCACGCTCTGAGGGCTCGGAAACACTTGCTCCATTCCAGACACCCATGGCCTATGGCAGCAGCCAGGGTCACTCAGGAGATGTCATCCATTTCATGTGTGAGGAAACTGAGGCTGAGAAAGGCCAGTTGTCCAAGTTCATGAAGCCAGTAGGCAGTGACATCTGGACTGCCACCCAGGCCATCGAGTTCCCATGTCTGGTGTGTGCCTGGCGCCTGGCACTGTAGTTGTGGGACATCATGACACTTCCGGTCCCAGGAAGACTCGACGGCCTGACGCGGAGTAAAGCATGCCCAAACGGGAGCTAGATTCATTCCCAGTGGGGAGAGGTGTCATTTGCTGGGCATGGGATGGGTTGCTCCAGGAGCCTCAGCAGTGTCATTTCTGACAGTGACGAAGATCTGTGACCGCCCCATCTCCTATCTCCTGCCAGAAGGCCACTGTCCTAGCCGGCAGGAGTCAGGCCAAGTGGTGCCCAGCTGGAGGGCCTGCCCCTGCCGGCACACCTTCTGCCAGGTGGAAAGCTCTGGAAGGCAGCCCGGGAGCAGGCGCAGAGCCACCCAGGCCCCATGGGGAGGGGACAGCGGGAAAGCTTGAATCAGGCAGCCATGCGTGCCCGGTGGCCCAAGGTGGGCAAGGGAGATCAAGCCAAGGTCACATGCCTGAGGCGGGGCTAGGAGCTGTGTGCAAGGCCCAGATGGCAGAAAGGCATCAAGCCTGTTACCACTGGACCTAGCAGGACAGGCATGGTGTGCGAGGTGTCCTGACCAGAGCTGTGTCATGGGGCGGGTTGGGGTGGCAGTCAATACCCCAAGCTGTCTGGTCATTTCATCATAGTGTCTCTCAGATTCAAATTTGTTCTTTTTCGGGCTGCAGCCCCTGGGGAAGTTTCCAGAACTGTGCGTGTGAGGTGATGTACTTGCAGTCAAGGACAACGCAAGAAGTTTCTCAGAGGGTGTCTGCCACATCTCTAGTGTCCAGTGGTCACTGTATGGGACCGTGCAGAGAAGCGAATGTCCATCCTTCCAGGGGGTTCAGTGTAGTGCCCAGAGCAGCTTTAGAGCCAGTGTATGCCCAAGTTAAACACATGTGCCCTCCCCAGTGGAGCCACTCAAGCTACCAGCCCTTCCTTGAGGGGCCCAGTGGGCAGGGGTCAGTTATAGAGGCAGGAGAAGGGAATGAGCCCCATGGGGTGAGGGATCCTGACACCGCCGAGCCCCTAGCTTACAGTGGAAGTGGACTATGTCTGCTGGCTCTCCCCTGCTGCTCTAGTTTGTGCTTGGCCCCACCCTGGGCACCCGTAGTGGCCCCCACAGCCAAATGTCCACATTATTACGTTTGTTTCTTCTCCGTGATCTCTGCACTGGGTGTTTATTGCCACGGCTATAATTATGCCACGGCCCAATTGTGTAATCTGCTTTCCACTTCACATAAGCATTTTCTGTATTAATGTAATCCCTTCCGAAATGAATGCTTTTTCAAAATGGCTCTAGTTGAATTTTATCGTGAGAGGCTTCCTGCGTGAGGGCAGGGTGAAGCTCGCGCTAGCTCGCTGGGGCACTGCCACGCACCAGGCACCGCAGTGGAGCCGTGCACTTGTGGGCTGTAATTACAATTTTTAATGGCTGCACAATATTCTCTCAAGAGATTGTAATTCACTTAATTATTCGGCTATTTGTGGAGATCCAGGTTGCCGGGGCCGTTTGGCTGATGGGGCCCTGCCGAGCATCTTGGGGGTTGAGGGGGCTGAGGGGGTGGGGACTAAAGCTAGGGTTGTCCGAGGAGGCAGTGCCCAGACAGACGTGCCTCCTCCCACATGGTACCCCGAAGGCTTCTTGGTGTGTCTGATGGCTGCTCTGGGCGGCCTTGCCAGTCTTTGTAGAGAGAAATCCAGTCGGAGCTCCGGCCTTTGCTCTCCATGTTCAGTGGCTCGTGAGTGTGCGTGCTGCCAGTGCTGCTCGCCGCCTTATTAGCTCGCATCCCCACACTCCGTGCCCAGAGACTTCAATTTCCCTGACCTTGCTCTTCGAGGTCCCAGGTTTCTCTCGGGGATTGGAACGAAGGTTAGACATGAAAGATGGAGACAATTTCCAGACTTGTTGCAAATAACTTGAGCATCTCTTTGTTCTTTGCTGCTCCATTCTTTTCATGTGCTTGGTAAACACTTTGTACCTGGCAGCCTCCATTTCATCTGGGCCACAGAGCCCCCAGAATTGATTCTGGGGTGGCAGGTGTCTGCCAATGAATGGGGGTGCATTCTTACATGTTTAACTCTTTAATCCAGGACTCAAAGGTTGTCGCAGAATGGTCAGTCAATATTTTTCCCCTCTGGGCCGCTGGCTCCATGCTGTGTGGGGGCATGCTGACATGTGTGAGCGCACGCACACACAGGCACACACACACAGCATGCGCACTAATCAGACATGATCCACAGCAACACTTGGTTGCTAGATGTGGTCTCTTGCCTACCATTTACTGGACCTGTTGAATCGGAGGGAATTACTCTAGCGGAAGACGATGGTGAGAAGCTTGGACACGACCTTTTCCGGGCCGCTGATTTTCAGCAACGCCTTTGCCCTCTGGCTCAGGGACTGCTCCCTGCTCTTTGGTGAATCAGTGTGGGACTGGTCTGTCCTGTGCCTGGAGATGCTGCCATGCTCCTCGCCACTTACTTGCTGGCACTATCAGCATGCATGAGCACACATGACGGGCCTCTTCATAGCGGACTAGTCCTCACGGGTGGAAGAACCTTCCCTGGTGCTACCAAAGGGACCCCCAGCTCTGGCCTCCTGAGGCTACTGGGTCAGCAGGTGCAGGTGTGTGGGGAGGCACACCATGCGACAGGGGTCTGCAGGGAGTGATGCCCCCAGGCTGAGTCTCAACCGGGAGACCCCCTGCAGTTGGCTCTGTCCCCAAAGCCCTGGGCTTGTCTACATCTGTTGGAACTGTCTGCTGGGCCTGTAGCCATTGTGCAGCTCCCTGGACACGTGGCATCTGGGTTTGTGCCCTAGATCCTCCTGCACAGGGCCCAAGGACACCATTAGGTGGCACAGTGGCTGCAGGGTTGAGTCTCTCTCTTCTGTATCCCTCTGAGGGCCCCCAAGGCAGTCGTTCCCGGTGCTCTGAGGGCAGGGGATGCAGCTGGAGGCTTGACAGTTGGTTGACCGATGGGGGTGGGCTCAGGGTAGGGGGTCTTCTAGGTCACTGCCTTAGTCTCTGATTTAGCCAGGCCACAGGTGTGGTCTGATCACACTGAAGCGGGGACCCTTCCCTCAAAGCCCCTCGTTCCTCTATGATCCGGGACCAGGGCCCATGGGGCCTATGGCCAGGGAGACACACGTGGGTCCTGGCAGTCCGCTCTCTGCTCACCCTCGGCCTCCAGCTGTCTGTAATTTCCTTAATTACCCCTTTGGACCTTGCCTGCTTCCGGTGGCTGGTAGCTGGGTCACGGGATTGACAACTGGCCAGAACAGGGGGAGACTCAGCGGGAGGACGGGGACCCACCATGACCCACTATGACCCACCCAAGCTCCTGTTTTCTGCCTATTTGGGCCCCAAAGAATTCCCCAGGTCCAACCAGAGACCTCAGGGGCCCTTTTCCGTGCCCAGGCACCTCTACAGCTGTTGCTGTATGGGGGAAGCAGCCCCTGCGGAAAGAGATGACCTGGGGTCCCTGATGCATCACGCACCTACCCCTGCACCCATGTCCCTGGCGCAGCTCACTCCTAGTGGGTAATTAGAGTCATTATCCTCTCTAGCTCTTGCCTCCTCTGGCAGGAAACATGTGACAGCCCTCCCAGGGCACTGTTGCGACCCCGGAACACTCCAGGGTCCAGTCAGAAGGAGGAGTACTGGGAAGGCACTGCCGGAGGAATGCAGGGTGCTCAGAAGGAGGCTGGGGAGCCAGAATAGCCCAATGGGTGCAAAGAGCCTCCAGGGCATGGCAGGACTTACAGAACCTGCGGCAAGCTGACCGGGAAGAGAAAGGGTGGGGGTTTGGAAAGGGAGTCTCTGAGATGTGAAGGGAGAGGCCTGGTTTTGATCTGGGGAGCGGGAGTGAGTGGTGGTGTCCCCCTACAGGCTGCATCCTAGACTGAGCTCTGAATGACCCCAGCTCTCAAGTGGACATGGCGTGCCCCATGCCATGGGCTAGGTGCCACCACAGCCAGTGCAGTTTTCTGTCTCCAGTCAACCTCATGACCTCAGGACAGTAAACCGATGGGGTTCCAGAGAGGCAGTCATGGAGCTCCCTGGTCCCAGGTACTCTGAGAAGCATAGCTGGCCGGGCATGCAGGGAGACGGCCCGGGTGAGAGTGGGGTACAGACACCTCACTCAGAGTTCGGCGAGCACTGGCAGGCCTCTTAGGGCTGGGATGCAGCTGTTTGGTCCCCAGGGCTCCAGTCGCTTGCCACACATGGGGCCACGAGACCTTGTCTTCACAGCAGCCCGCAGCTGGCAGCAGGACGGAGGACCAGGAGCAGCCGTTCCTTCCCTTTTAAGGACGCAGCCCTGGCCTTTTGCCCCATGCGCTGAGAAGCCCCAGGGCTGTCCATGAACAAGCTCCCTGTTCCTCCTGGTCACACTGGGGGGGAACATCGCCACCAGCTGATGACAACTCCAGTTCTGTCTGCTTTTCTGGAACTTTCTAGGGTGGGGGGTCTGGGAGGCTCCAGGCCATAGAGCCTGAACAGGGGCAATAGGTTACCAGTATGCTGGTCTTTCTCTGCCTGGCCTCTTCTGTGCTGTCTGACAGGGCAGCCACCAGCTAAGCAGGAGGAAGGCACTGGCAAATGTCTCTGGGGCCATGGTGTGCGTGGGTTCTGTGAAATTGTGCCTGGCAGTGACACTTGTCATTGCAGTAGCTGTGACCACAGTGTGGACGGTGACCGGACCTGTTTAGAACTGTAATCGTGGTCATAGTCAGGTGGCACGCGACAGGTCGGCTACACCATTTAGGGCATTGAGTATGGGACATTTCAGTGCAGTGTCGTGGCCACAGCCATGCCCAGAACCTCTCCTGGTCCCCCACCGAGCTCTGTCCCCAGGAACCCTGACTCCCATGCTCCTGCCACACTCCCCAGCACCTCGCTGCTGTCTCTGCCTCTGGCTACTCTGGGAACCCCGCAAAGGACCAGACCACCTCCCACTGATTCGTGTCCTAATCTGGGCACCGCTGGACAGAATTCCTTCCACCTCTAGAAGGGGATGTCACCTGCAGCGTGTGCCCCCAAGGCTGTGCCCTTCTCCTGGCTCCTACGAACATGAGCGGGCTGATGATCCCCCTTCCAGCTCCTGCTTCTAATGTGTAAGCTCCCACCTAGAAGCCAGCTTGCTGGCTCCCACATCATCTGCGGGTGGCTTGGCAGAAATGATCTTCATGCGAAGGTGCAACATTACTTTCTCTGTTGGTGTTGGTTGGAACTGGATGACCTGGGGCCCTCCCAGAGTCCCTGAAAGGCAGGCAGATGTGTGCACTCCAGTGCACTCGAGTGCACTCCAGTGCAGCTGGGCCTCCGATCTCAGGAAAGGGGATGCCACCTCTGGCTGGGAGGTCCTGGCCAGCACTTGTACCCCAGAATCAAAGATTGGCTTAAGGAGCTGTAATCCAGAGAGATCAAGTCCAGTGCCCTGAAGGTGGCTGGGGCCCAGGGACGGACAGTGCTCCAAGGTCACCCACCCCAAGGCGGGGTCTGAATCTGGTCATGTTCTGGGTCTGGCCACCTCCAGCTTCTAGAATTCTCTCTAGACTGACACTGAAGAGCAGAGTTTTGCCAGGCCCACTGTCTGTGCTTCTGCCTGCTGGCTCCTGCTTTGCAGGGAGCACTCGGCACAGGGGCAGAAGGTGTGTATGAGGGATGCAGGTGCACGGCAGTGGTGTCCCTGGTATGCTGTTATTGTTTAGCCCAGAGCTGTTCCCCTCACCAGCCACTTGGCACACGCACAGATTTTACCGGGAACAGGGGAGGCAGTAAGGGTGGGCTAGCTCTTGAAATCTGTTTTCTCCCTTTTCTCTCCTTTTTCCCTATCCTCCTCTCTTCACCAGCTCCAGTGGCAGGGCTGCAGTGACAGTGTCTGTGAAATATTAATGAGGCTGGTCTAGGTGCCCGCTCCTGCCCGCTGCCCTCCGGCTGCATGCAGGACTGGGCCTGGCCCTGCTCCCCACCCTTCTGTAACTTGGGAGTGCCAACTCAGGGTCAGGGAAGCAGGTGTGGGGAGTAGGGGTTAAAGAGGGTGGGCTGCCATTGGCCCTGGAGAGGGGAGCGCCATGGGCCCCAGCATGTTCCTGGCCAGGTTTCAGAAGCTGGTGCAGGATGAGCAATGGCCTGTGGTGTGAAGGAATCCCCACGGGGTGAGAGAGAGGAAAGGGGTCTCCGGAAGGCAGGTGCTGACTCCCAGGCACTCTGTCAGATGGTTCTTTGCTGGTGGGGCACCCCTGAGGCTTGACCTCTCACCCCTTTCCCTCATGTCATCCCGCTGGGCCTCAGGGGCTCGTCCTTGTCACCAGGTGTCAGGGAGGAGAATGGAAAGAACAGGCTTACTGCAGTCACTTGGGTGCTGGGACTTGAGTTGTGGCTATGCCCAGGCCTCCTGGAGACACGTGTTCGGTGCCCCAGCTTCCTCTAGGAGGCGGTGCCTCAGAAGGGACTTTCGAGAAAGGGATGTGGTGAAGGCTCGGCTCCACCCTGGTTTTCAGGGTGGCATTCCTATAACATCGAGGCTGGCAGCTGTTGGGAGGGTGGGGAATCCAAGCAGGGCGGGTGGGGCCTCTTGCCTGCCACCTGCCCCAGCTCCTTGGAATGTGGGAACTCTTGAACCTCCCCCTTGCCTCAGTTTACCTATCGGAAGTTAGAGGAGATACCTATTGCTTTTATGGGGTGCCCTGAAGTGGGGTTGTAAGAGAGCAGGGGAACCCTACTTATTCAGGAAGCTTCTTGCTGTCCAGGGCCTGGAGGGAGAATTGCCAGGAGGCCACCGGCAGATGCTGGCAACAGAAAATGGGGATCCTGGGTTTTGGGGTGGGTGCAGACAGTCACTGGGCCTGGGGTCCAGGCTCTGCTGGAGGAAGGGGTCTGGAAGCGGGGCAGTGGCCAGCGGAGAACCCCACCATGTCGGCCAGTTGGGGCCAAGCAGGAGTGAGGGCTGGAGGCCCGTGGCCCTGTCCGCCAAGGTTCGTCATTCAGTTATGTCAGTTAAAGTCTGAAGTGATGAGAGGAGCCGGATGTCTACACAGTGTCCGGCCCTGGGGAGATGGGGAGGAACACAGCTTTCCTCAGGGGGTGTGCCGCCTACCTCTCCCCTGCCCCTCCAGTCCTGTTCCCGGGTGGCCCCTGCAGGTGCCCTGGTGGCCCCTGGGCTCATGAGTGCGGGCTAATGACACCCAGGAGCAGCACACATACCTCTGCCAGGGCATCTCTGACTAAGGACTCTGGGGACACCTGCACATGTTCACAGCCATTTGGGGCACCACTCTGGCAGCTCTGGGCTCTGGAAGGCACTTGCCCTGGGTCTCAGGGACAGAGAAAGGCAGGTACACCCCAAGCCACCATTCGTAGCGAAGGGCTGTGGGGCGGCAGAGAGCTAGGGGCAGGAGTCATGGAAACGGCAGTGACCGCGAGAGTGGGAGGCTGGTGTCAACCAGTTTCAGTGTGGGCAAGGAGCCCCTATCTGCCCTGTGCCTCTCTACAAGGATGCCCTGCGCCTGCTGCCCCAAGTGACAGCCCCAGCCTGCTTCCAGCATCCTTCCCTGAGCCACTGGCATGGGAATGTGGGCTCCATGAATGAGATGGTGGGGGACACTGGCGTGAGGAAGCCAGTGTCAGGGCATTAGGAATTGGGTGCACCACCTGGGGTGGCACAAGGAGTCCCAGCTTCTTGAGGGGGCTCTGTGGGGGCAGTAGGTACCCTGAGGGTGTTTGACTTTGAGTCAGGAGCTGGGAAGTCAGGATTGAGCAGCTGGCTGATGCACAGGCCAAGGCTGTGTTCCAGAAGCAGGGCACGCGGCCTTGGGGTTCTTCCACTCCTGCAGGCTTGGGGCAGGAGCCCGGCTCACATTGCTCACATCTGCCCTCCTTGCAGCCGGGAAGGCCATGGGCAGGTTGGTGTGGTGGTGGCCTGGTGGGGGTATTGCTGCTCCAGCACTGCAGGAGTGGGAGGGTGCTGAGCTCTGGGGTGCAGAGAGGAACCCCCTCTGGAGGTAGCAGGCTGTATGTGGCATCACCAGGTGGCCGTGAACTCTGTCCGAGAACCCCCCAGCTCTTCCTCCCACTGCTCTCTCACTCCCCCTCTGGCCTCCTGGCCCCGCTTGTTCCTGCCTGGGCCCTGGATGCAGAGCCATGACTGGGCTCCATGCACAACCCAGGCCTAAGAGGGCATAAGGCTGCTGGAAGCCAGTGCTGGGCGTCTCTGGCAGCACCTGCTGCCTGGGCCTGGGCGGTCTTAATCAGGCAAGAGCTGGTGCTGGCAGCAGGGCCAGGAGCTCTGGACACCCTGACTGCTGCCTGGGCAGGACAAGGCTGCCACTACTGCATGCCCTCCCCCATCACCCTGCCTCAGCGTGGCTTCCCAAATGGATTTAGGGGGCCCTTTGGGCCTCTGAAGCTTATCAGCATGTGCGGACACTTCCAGCCACAGCAGACCTTAGCTTTGGACTCAGTAGCCAGTACCAAGGGTGGGCTTAAAGCAATGATTTGCACCTCAGGGCTGCTTATCAGGGCCTGTTCTCAATTGCCACCTCAACTGTGCACCTGGCTTCTCACCTCCTTCCCCAGGTATCTGCGGCTGGCCACGGCCCCACCCCCACACCACTATTGCACCAGTTGGGGTGCTGGGACCTCAGTGGCCTCCTGTTCCTAGCTGAGACCGTGCCAGCTGCCAAGCAGGCTGGGCAGAATGGGCGAAATGGCCAACAGTTCCATTGAGTTCCACCCCAAGGCCCCCAGCCTGGAGGCTTTGGGTGTACCCTGGCAGAGCTGCGCTCCGCTCATGGAGCTCCGTGGGGCCGAGGCCCTGCAGAAGATACAAGAAGCCTACGGTGGCGTCAGCGGACTCTGCCGGCGGCTAAAGACCTCGCCCACAGAGGGTAAGTGGGGGTTATGAGTCCCCAAGTCTGCATTCAACCCTTGCCATTTTTCTGGAGGTGTGCTCAGCTCCCTTCCTTCCTTCTTGGGGTGCAGCAGGGGAGGGGGTGTTGAGCGTGTGCTAGCCTCTGGGCTCTGGATGTCTCCCCACGCAGCTCTTGCAAAGAAATGTATGTGGTGGCGGGGAAGGCCGGATCCAGCCACGCGCACCTTCCGGGGGCTTGAGTGCAGTGGGAGGAAGAGGAGGGCGCCAGCGCCTGCAGCAGGAGGAAAGTGGGTGGTCGGAATGGCAGTCCTGAGCACTCAGGGTACCGAGTGGAGGTGGCACAACCCCGCCCATCCTGAAGCGTATGGGAAGCAGCCTGGGTTCGTATATCAGGAGCTGGAGCAGCAGTCCAGCTGGCACCTCCCTGGCAAGACTGTTGTCAGCAGGCATTGATTGATCTCAGCTCCTTTTTCCCCGGGGGCCCTGGCCGACTGCTCTCACTGTGTCGCTCTGGCCAGTTGTCTATGGGCCCAGGTAAAGGGTCCTGCTGGGGTGGGCCAACAGCAGATGGCTTGGCTCCCCCATCAAACGATGTCTTGCCTTTCCTTCCTCATTACCCTGTCCCCTAGGATTTGGGGCTCAGGGGGTGGGGTCAATGGGAGCCAAGGACCAGTGACTGTCAAGGTTCTGGCCTTCCCCAAATAAAAGGAAGCCATGAGCTTGAGCTGGGGGCTGTGGCTGAGCTGGGCAGACCTTGTTAGCATCTGAAATGTCAAGGCCTCTGGGGAAAGGCCTGGTGCTTGGGAGCTGCAAAATAGCCTGGAGAAGGGCAGGTGCCGAATAGGCTGCCTGGGGCCAGCAGAGTGGTCCCGCCTGAACAGTGGCCCTTGCCGGGGTGGGAGGGCGGGCTCAGCACCTGTAGATTAGTCCCTGAGTTCTCTCCTCATCTGGCTCCCAGCAACCTGAGCTCCGCCAGGCCCCACAGCCCAAACTAACCATGTAGAGTGGTGATTTGTGGCGCTTTGGAGGCTTGTTGAGTGCTCTTTGGCAGCTCAAGTCTGGGTGCTTCCATTGGAGGAATTCCAGAAGATTCCAGAAGGCAGAGAGTAACCTGGCTCTCAGGGGCAAGTTCAGTGCCAGGCCCTGGGAGGCCCTGGGCTCTGACCCTTTGCCTGTCTGGCCTGGAAAGGGGGGCTAAATTAGCTGGGAGTCACACCGTGTTGTCCCTAATTCAATTGCAATGGCATCTGGCTTCTGTGTCCGTGCCAACCGGATAGTTCCTACCCCCCATAGCCAGGGCTCAGAGGGCACAGGCAGCACACAGAGCCATGGGTGCTCTAGAAAGACAATGCCCTTTCCCAGGGGCGGCTCAGCCAACATGCCCATGTGGATAGCGCCTTTCCTGTGTCCTGAAGCCCCTGAGCAGCTCTCAGACCCACCGAGAAAGCTGATCCCACAGGGAGAAGGACAGGCACAGCTGAAGCTATAGCAGGACTGGGAGGCAGACGGTGCCCCTGGCTGGCACGGGCATCCATGCCACTCTGTCTCCCTGCAGGCTATGCTGGGTCTCAGTGCATTTGGACAATAGGTCTCCCAGGAAGCCTCTGAGCCAGGTGTTGGGCCCCTTCACCTATGCTCATCTCCCGGGCAGGCCTGGCCCTCAGTTTACTGGGCTGTGTGGGGGGGCACTGGCCCTCTGCTCCAAGCCCCTCAGCTGCTCACAAGTCATTCCAGTCACCATAGAGACAGGCAGCAGCTGGCGTTGCCCCCGCAGGGCTCAAGGCTGTCGCCTCCACAAGTCACAGCAAGTGTGGGGGTTGGCAGCTGTCTCACAGGGCAGCCATGAGGGCGTGGCAGGGGGCACTTGTGCGAGTGCAAGACCCTAGCCAGACGGGATAGGCGAGACAAGGCGAGTCTCCTCCCTGCATCGCCGACACCCATGGCACCCTGTCTCCCTCCAGGCCTGCCTTCCCTCTCTCTCCTCTAGTAGAAAGGCACAGGGCAGTGGGGGTGAGGGGCTCCCAGGAGTAGCTGCCTCGTCACCCCCCTGTCTGTGCCAGGACTCTGAACAACGCCAACGACTTGGAGAAGCGCAGGCAGATCTATGGGCAGAACTTCATCCCCCAAGCAGCCCAAGACTTTCCTGCAGCTGGTGTGGGAGGCCCTGCAGGGATGTGACCCCTCATCATCCTGGAGGTAGCCGCCATCGTGTCCCTGGGACTGTCCTTTTACGCACCGCCTGGGGGGGGAAGCGAAGGTGAGTGTCGGGGGGCTGGCAGGCCAGGAGTGGTGGTTGGCAGTGGCATCTCTGCCATCGCCCGCTGCCCATCCCCTCCCTGTCCCGCACAGTGTGTGGCAACGTGTCAGCCGGGGCTGAGGATGAGAGGCGAGCGGAGGCTGGCTGGATTGAGGGGGCAGCCATCCTGCTCAGCGTCATCTGCGTGGTGCTGGTCACGGCCTTCAATGACTGGAGCAAGGAGAAGCAGTTCCGAGGCCTCCAGAGTCGCATCGAGCAGGAACAGAAATTCACGGTCATCCGCAATGGGCAGCTTCTACAGATCCCCGTGGCAGCCTTGGTGGTGGGGGACATTGCACAGGTGAAGTACGGTGAGTGTGTGCAGCGCACCGGTCCCTGTTGCGGGGCTCCCCAAGAGGGCTGGGGATTGAGAGGCTGGCCCGTGTTCCCTGTGGAGCTGTGTGGTGATATGCCTGCGCTGGCTTCCGGGCCACCCTAGGGGGACCTGCTTCCAGCCGATGGAGTCCTCATCCAAGGCAATGACCTGAAGATTGATGAGAGCTCCCTGACGAGGCGAATCTGACCACGTGCGCAAGGCAGCCGACAAGGACCCCATGCTGCTCTCAGGTGAGGGCGGCCACCCACCAGTCACCCCGGACTAGTCCTTCCCGGAGAGCCTTTCCAGAAGTTTCTGGCTTAGCAGTGTGCAGGTCCGCAGGAAAATAGGCAGAAAGGGTCGCCGGGATGTGGCTTCAAACCTGGCCTTTGAGGGCCTCTGAGTGTGCTGTCCATCGTCCGGAGCTCTGAGAGCCCTGGAAGAAACTGTAGGTGCCAGCCTCCATCTTCAGCTCTGTATGTTGCCATGCCAGGCACTCATGTCATGGAAGGTTCTGGAAGAATGGTGGTGACTGCTGTTGGTGTGAACTCCCAGACAGGCATCATCTTCACCTTGCTTGGCGCCAGTGGAGGGAGGAAGAGGAAAAAGAAGGAGAAGAAAGGTTAGGCTGGGCCTGTTCCTGGCTCACGAGAGCTGGCTGTCGGGGCCCCTCTTTCAGGGTCAGTGCCCCCCTGGGTGTCCCTGGGGTGGGAGAGGCCCCCGGGAGCAGGACACGCAGGCATCGCAGCAGCCAAAGCTAGGCGGAGCTGGGAGCCATAGGTGGGGGGCTCCTGAGGTGTGCAGGGCTGGACTCCCTAAAAGTATGTCCAAGGCTGCTCCCCGGGATGGGCCCCAGAGCCAGAGCATGCTGGGAGGAGAGCAGGCAGGGGACAAGTCAGTGAGAAATGACGGGCTGTTTTTGTGAAGATGATAACTAGGGCGACGGGTGGGCTATTGTAGTCTAAAAGTTTCTGTGTCACCCCTGTCTCGGGCAGTCTGGGTCTGGGAACTGGGGCCAGGCCCACCCACTGTGCAAGCCGCCCGGGACCCCCTGCTGCACCTTGGCCACACCACACCCCTCTCCTGCAGGACTCGGCCCACAGGAGGGCGAGGGGTGGGTAGGCGAACCCCGGCCCCCTCCCGGAAGTCCGGCTGAGCTGGCGCGCGCGCCTCCACCGACACCCCGACGGCCGGTTAGCAGGGGGACCCTCCAGGCTCGCTCCTGGGGTTGCGGGACACCTTTTTGGACTCACCCCTTCCCTTAAGTCAGGCCTATCCCATCTGCCCTCAGGCCCCCTCCCAGCTTCCCAGACCCTCCCCTGTCCACTCCTGCCAGCACCCCCACAGAGTGCTGCCTAGTGCTTAGCGGGCCTCGGGAGGGGTTTCTAAACTGGTGCCCACCTCTGCACCAGGCCCTTGCCCCCCCCCTCTCTTCCTGCTCCCTCCTCCTCCTCCTGCCTGCTGGCTTTCACCCCTGACTCCCTTCTACTCAGGGTGCCCTATTTCCACTCTTCCTATCATGCTTAGCCTGTCCCTTCACCCTCCTTCTGGGGCCCCGGGCCTGTGTTGTTTTTCTGGTGCCCTCCTTGTGCTGTCCGACCCCTTCCCTCTGGCTGTCTTCATCCTGCACCTCACGCTGCAACCCCATGGGGCCCAGACCAGACAGAGCTGCCTGGAGCTGCCTCCTTCTGTTCCCGGGTCCAGTGGCCCGTGCCGCTGCAGGGTGGCGGCATATCCGCCAGCAGACGCAGCCCCCCAGGACAACACATCAAACCGCTATGCCACCCCTGCCGCCCTGGATGGCGATGCTGCTTCCTGGCCCAGGGTCCTGTGCCGGCGGCGACTCGGGGACCCTCCCCAGAGGGACCCACCTCTAGCCTCAGAAACCGGAAGCGAGAGCAGCGCTGCCGCACCTTCTGGGAGCACCTTCATCCTCCGCTGGGGTTACCCAACGGACAGGCCTGGGTCCCTGCCTCCTGCCGCTGCACGCATGCCTGGGTGCCCAGAACACCCCTAGCCCAAGTGCCCTGCCTCTGCCCCTCTGACCACATCCTGCTGCTTTCTGCTGCCATATCTCTAGCCCCTGCCAGTGCTGGTTCTGGGAGACCCCGCAAAGCGCAGAGCTGGAAGCAGACAGCTGGCAATTGCCCTTCCCGACACAGGGTGTGCCCGTAAGCCCTCCCCACTGTCCCACGTGCCCATGGGTGTCCCTCATGTCTCTGTGTCTGTCGTCCTCTTCCATTGTAGGCAAGCAGCAGGGATGGGGCCGTGGACAGTAGCCAGAGCAAAGGTAATGGTCTGGGCATGGGGGAGGCGGGGGCAGGGGTGCCACTGGGAGCAGCTCTTAGACGGAGGTGAGTGGCCTGTGCCTCCCACACCAGCACCTGGGCCCAGCACAAACACCTAAATGGGGGCCTCTCCCTGGGGCATACCGGGGCAAGCCAGCGTGGCAGAAAACAGCTGGGCCCAGTGTGGGGCAGAGAGGTCAGCCTGGAGTGGGGGAGGCGGAACACGGCTGTGGGTGGATTACTGGCCATTAAAGCTCTTGTCCAGAGTCCTGGGCCCTGGGCAATCACATGGATGGGACCTGGGGCCTCCGGGGGAGGAGTGTGTACCAAGAGCCAGCAGGAGCAGGGAGTGTTCCTGGGGTGGGAAGGGCAGCTTAGGGGATGGTGCTGATTGGCCACTGGCAGCCAAGCTATCCCTTTCTCTCTCCTGGGTGGGGATGGACGGGACCTCATTGGCCAGTGCTGTGATAGAGGTGACAGAGGCAGCTGGGGTGGGGGTGGGAGGTTGGGGCAGCACGACGAGAATGGCCCAAGACGTGGCCCTAGTGGGGCATCTGGAGGCACAAGAGGTTCAGGGGATAGTGCTGGATACCCTTTTGCCCCATGAGTCTGCTCTGGGGTATGGACCAGTACTTGTTCTCAGGTATGGAGGTTTGGACTTATCCAGAATGACCTCCCGTCTGTGTGCCACTGTCACACATGCCTCTGTCTGTCCCTTCCCTGGACACCCCCAAGAGAACCACATGTGTCCCCATGACCATGCGGGAAGGCCTGAGCATCTCTGAAGGGGCCAGACTGGCCACACAGGGAGGAGATGCCGCAATCTTGCCCTTGGGTGAGCCCTGGCCCACGCCATTCCTCCTATGTGCGCAGCCAAGAAGCAGGCAGGCGCAGCAGCCATGGAGATGCAACCACTGAAGAGCGCCGAAGGTGGGGAGCTGGAGGAACGTGAGAAGAAGAAGGCCAGCGCGCCCAGGAAGGGAGAAGTCCGTGCTGCAGGGCAAGCTCACCAAATTGGCCGTGCAGATCGGGAAAGCAGGTGGGTGCAGTACTGGTCGGGCGGGGCCATGCGCTGGGGGCACACAGGGCTCTGCCCCACCCTCACCACGTCTCCCTCTGGCTCTTCTCTTTCTTGCCCCCGCCTGTCCCCCATGCACCTCGGTGCAGGGCTGGTGATGTCGGCCATCACTGTCATCATCCTGGTCCTGTACTTTGTGATTGAGACCTTCGTCATCGAGGGCCGGGTGTGGCTGGCAGAGTGCACCCCTGTTTACGTGCAGTACTCCGTGAAGTTCTTCATCATCGGTGTCACCGTGCTGGTGGTGGCTGTTCCCGAGGGGCTGCCGCTAGCCGTCACCATTTCCTTAGCGTATTCTGTCAAGGTACCAGCGGGCACCCTGCAGATAGGCAGGACATGGGGCCAGAAACGGGGTAGGAGAAACCTGGGGATCTAGCAGGGAGGGCTCATTGGTACCCTGGGAACAACGACAAGAACACAAGAATGTGGGGACATCTGCGGCTGGGCATTGGCGGTGGCAGGAGGCAAAAGACCAACAGAGGCCAGGAATGCTGCACGCCGAGGGAGAGAGGAGGCGGCGACAGGGGGCATTTCGGTCTTGCCCACACACTAGGGGGTCCCAAGTGGCTCCTCAGGCCCCAGGAAGCCCCTCTGTGCCCCTCACAGAAAATGATGAAGGACAACAACCTGGTCCGGCACCTGGATGCCTGTGAGACTATGGGCAACGCCACGGCTATCTGCTCTGACAAGACGGGCACACTCACCACCAACCGCATGACTGTGGTGCAGGCCTATCTCGGGGACACCCACTACAAAGAGGTTCCGGCCCCCAGTGCCCTGAACCCCAACATTCTCGAGCTACTGGTCCACGCCATCTCCATCAACAGTGCCTACACCACGAAAATCCTAGTGAGCAGGGCATGTGGCCCGGGTTGGTGCGGGGTTTCCCCCGGGCTCTCAGGGCTGCTGGCCTGTGGACTGGCAAAAGGCTCCACACTCCTGGGGCCATTTATGGCTATTGCTAAGGGGAGTCCCTGAAAAAGAAACAACTCTGGGGCCAGGCAGAAAGCAGAGGGGTTAAGGCACTAGTTTTGCACACAGGTGACCCCTATTCAATCCTCAGCACCTCCCTCATGCCCTGCCAGGAGTAATCCCTGAGCATTGCCAAGTGTGGCCCCAAAGCAAAACAAATAAAGGAATAAATCAAAATCTGTTAAGCAGGACCAGACTTGATTCCGGGGCGTGGGCCAGTTGGTTGAGGACATTCTGTTGGAGCCCCTCGTGGCATCGCTTCTCCTCCCCAGCCTCCGGAGAAGGAAGGTGGCCTCCGCGCCAGGTGGGCAACAAGACCGAATGTGCCCTGCTGGGCTCCGTCCTCGACCTGCAGTGCGACTCACAGCCCGATGCGGGAGCAGATTCCTGAGGATCAGCTGCATAAGGTCTACACCTTTAACTCTGTGCGCAAGTCCATGAGCACCGTCATCCGCACGCCCGTGGCGGCTTCCGCCTCTTTAGCAAAGGAGCCTCGGAGATCCTGCTGAAAAAGTTAGTGCCAGCGTCCCTACCCATCGCCACCCCCATGGAAGCCCCCTCCCCAGCCCCCTAGCCACAAGAGCACACAGGACACAGTGGACTCATTTGGGGGTTTGCTCAGCTGGTAGCCCTGACAGATGTCGTGATCCATTTCCTGGCTGCATAATATTCCATGGCAAGCCAGCCCTGTTGGCCATCCTCCCTTGGGCCAGTGCCACTCAGCTGTCAGGAGCCCAGGGTTGTGCAAAACATATTTTTTAACTCAGAGCACTCCTCAGTGCTCACAGCCAAACTCTGCAAGGGGCAGTTAGGGTATGGGGCAAAATATGTGGACCCATGTGACTTTTGGAAGGCGAGGCTGTTCTGGGGGGAGGTGTGTGCCTGCATCACTTTTTTTTTTTTTGCTTTTTGGGTCATACCGGTGGCGCTCAGGGGTTACTCCTGGCTCTGAACTCAAGAATTACTCCTGGCGGTGCTCAGGGAACCATATGGGATGCCGGGATCGAACCCGGGCTGGCACAGGCCGGCGCGTGCAAAGCAAACGCCCTACCGCTGGGCTATCGCTCCGGCCCCATGCCTGCATCACTTTCTGCACACCACCATCATTAGCACAGCTGTCCGCGTTGTGAGGTAGATGTTTTACTCTGGTTTTCTATAGAGATCATATCCAGAGTCACTCAGCCTGGTTACATTCGGGGGATACCAGGGCCACCCAGCGATGCTCAAGGGCCCCTGTGGTGCCAGGGAGAAACTCAGGGCCCCACACATGCCAGGCCATTGCTCTTCCACTTGCACTTTTGACAGGCATTTCTTGAGCCCTTCCACCATGCCCTGCTGCTAGCTGGCCTCAGGTACAGGCAATGTGAGTCCTTTGCCATCTTTTCAATGGTCCATCTTGAGTTGGCTCTGGGGGTCCTTGCCTGGCAGCTGAGGGTGCCCACGCCTCTCAGTGCTTGGCACACAGGGGACCTGTTCTTTCTTGTGCATTTTACAACTGGTTGGGGTTAAGTACACCCCAGTATAATGGCCAGGAGAGGTGGCCTGCCTATCTTCCAGGTGCTTTTCCAGAGATGCCTCCACATACCATCACACCGTGCCCTGCTCACCCAGGGCTCATGGAGGGGGTGCGAGAGACCTGGGTCCCCACATCTGGGCTTCTCCAGTGTGTCTCAGGACCCCCCAAACCCCACTTCTCTTGACTTTATTTTTATCCAGGGGGGCCACACTCAGCAGTGCTCAGCACTTACCCCTGGCCCTGTGTTCAGGGATCACTCCTGGGTGGGTTCAGAGGACTTTAGGCAGTACCAGGGATCAACCCCAGATTGGCCACACGCCAGGCAAGCACCTTCACCTGCAACTGGGCTCTGAGTCCCAACCAGGCTCGTCTCTTCTCTGGCTATCCAGAACCTGTGGCAGTTTTCCCCCGTCTTAGTTCCCCTGTGCCTGGAGTCATACATAGGGAAGGCGCCTGGGTCCGAACAGTGCCGGCAGTGATCACTCCTGCCTTCCCGCTCTGCCCTCTGCAGCCAGTCCCTTTCAGCCTTCTTTGCTGGGGTCCGGAACCCGCTGTTCCCTCCTCCCTCCTGACCCACCCTCCATAGAAACTTCGGAGCTCAGCAGAGCTCACATCACCAAGGCCATAAGAAGCTGTGCTGGCTGCTCTCGGGCTGCAGGAACCCCACTGTCCTCCTGAGGGCGCCTGACCCATACTCGGCACTTCCAGAATGCCCTCCTACCTGGTGCCTTCCAACCCCAGAAACGCAAAGGGAAGGTTCGATGGTCTCCAGCTAGTGGGTGCGTGCTCTGCTCTGTACCCACAGGCCCTACTATCTGTGTGTAAAGATGCCAGTCAGGGGCCTCACTGTCACCTCCGCTCTGTCACCTCATTTTCACTCGGCAGCTGCCTGATTTGAGAAGCAGGTCATATACTGAGGTGCTGGGAAGAGCAGAAACAGGGTCCACGCACAGATCCACAACAAGCACCCTGCAGGACAGAGTGATTCCCCTGGGCTCAGAGCTCCCCCACCCCTCTGGCCTGGCTCCACTGCAGGTGCACCAACATCTTAAACAGTAACGGGGAGCTGCGTGGCTTCCGGGCACGGGACCGGGAAGACATGGTGAAGAAGATCATCGAGCCCATGGCATCTGACGGCCTGCGCACCATTTGCATCGCCTACCGGGACTTCGCTGCCGCCCAGGAGCCTGACTGGGACAATGAGAACGAGGTGGTTGGCGAGCTCACCTGCATAGCCGTCGTGGGCATCGAGGACCCTGTGCGACCTGAGGTGAGGCAGCACCAGCCTGGGGAGCTACCGGGTCCCAAAAGCAGACTCTGCACTGCCCTGGCCTCAAGGTAGTGCCCGGGTGTCAGGCTCAATGTGACCGCTTGGTGGCAGCACCGAGGCAGCTTTGAGAGCCACTGCTCCCTTACTCCTAAACCAGCCTGAGATTTGTGAAGGGCAGAAAGTATCACTGAGGTGGAAAGTCACGGCACGTTATTAGGGGGTCACGATCCAAATCCCTTCCCAGGGCCCAACGTGGGCCATTTGGCAGTACATGCTGTCAGGATCAGGGGCCTCTGGCTGGACACCCAAGGTGCCCGGACTTCTACTCCTGCCCACTCCCTCCCTCCAGTCAGACGACCCTCAGCATGCCAGATTGCCAGGTCCACCTGCACCACACCTGGCCAGCTCAGACCCCATTGCCTGACTCCTGGCCCTCAGCTCACCCTGTTCTCAACTTCACCCCCCGTGTGGACCACCATGGTTCTGCTGAGGGCCTGGGCACAGAGCAGGAAGCTGGCACTGCCAGGGCGCACCCAGTGCCTGGGCCTGCCATGTCTGAGTATCAAGCCCCCTTCTCCACATCCTGCCTCTCAGGCACTGTCTCACTCCATCCCACTGCATTGCACTAGGGTACAGTCACCCCTTTATCGTGAGGGCTCTGCAGCCATGTGCTCTTCTCAGATCAAGCAGGAGCATCTGGATAAGGTATGGCCCAAACCGAGGGTCCTGGCCTCTTGCTGGGGCACTTTACTCACCTGGCAGTGGCTCTCAGGCCCAACCTTTCTAGAAGCTGAGTGATGGTTTGGGTCAAACTTCCGGTTCCAGGGAAGTCTCCTCAGGGCCACAGGCTGTCTGGTCTTAGCAACGGCTCTGAGTCTTCACTTGCTAGCTGGACGTGAGGAAGATTTGGGTGCTTCCAGAGCCTGAATTAAAGGATCTGGGCAGCTGAAAGCTTCAGGGCCCTCCTCTCAGCTAGGGTTCCAACATTAGTGACCATGCGGGAACCCTGAAAGGGCGATGCAGAATGCTGCCCGCAGCCTACTGGGTTGACTGTTCCCCACAGAGGCCTTCGTGGGGACCTTGGAGCCTTCTGGAGATCCTTCAGATACAAAACCCCACCAATACCACTCCTGATCTCTCCCAGGTCCCGGAAGCAATCCGCCAAATGCCAGCGCGGGTATCACGGTGCGCATGGTCACCGGGGACAATATCAACACAGCCCGGGCCATAGCCGCCAAGTGTGGCATCATCCACCCAGGAGAGGACTTCCTGTGTCTGGAGGGCAAGGAGTTCAACCGGCGCATCCGCAACGAGAAGGGCGAGGTATGGCCCTCCTGCGGCCCTGCTCCACTCACCTGCCCGTGGCCTGTACCCATCTCTCACAGCCTGCTGCCCACCTGCTGCCACCTTTCTGCACCCGATTCTGTCCTCCTTAGCCCACCGCCACCTACCTGT
Source organism: Cryptotis parvus (assembly GCA_021461705.1). Taxonomy (NCBI): domain Eukaryota; kingdom Metazoa; phylum Chordata; class Mammalia; order Eulipotyphla; family Soricidae; genus Cryptotis; species Cryptotis parvus. Next base: position 53,536 of record JAJIBD010008947.1, read on the forward strand.
CCACGGCCCCTCTGTGCCCTCGTGGTACCTGCTCGGGCTCTGCAGCCACATGCTCTTCCTTCTTAGATCGAGCAGGAGCGTCTGGATAAGGTGTGGCCCAAACTGAGGGTCCTGGCCCGATCGTCACCCACCGACAAACACACTCTGGTCAAAGGTAACGGGACCTCAGCCCTGCCTATGGCCTGCCTAGGACTCACTCAGCTCCCTTCCTGCACAAGGAAAATGGGGATTGTGGAGGCCACTCCCAGGCCGCTGTGCCCAGCCAGCCTTCCCGATCAAAAGGGTTGCACTTGCTTGGTCGAGCCTGTAGTCTCTGAGCAGGAATCTGAGCTGTTTAGCCCCAGAACACATTTCTGAGTTCAGGGCCACCAACCAAGCCCCACCTGTGTGGAATCTTTGGGGTGGGGTAGGTGGAGAGGCCAGGGTTGACTCCCAACCCCTGCTCTGTACCCCAGGTATCATCGACAGCAGCAGCGGTGACCAGCGGCAGGTGGTGGCTGTGACCGGGGCGGCACGAATGATGGACCTGCCCTCAAGAAGGCAGACGTGGGCTTCGCCATGGTAAGGGGCATGGTGGCAGCCAGCTGAGGGCACACAGAGTTACGCCCCAGCAGCTGAGCTCCTTCCTCTCCGGGGGCTCTCCTCATGGGCTCTGCTAGGGGCTGGGAGGGCTCAGCACTATAGTTCATGCTGGCTTCCATCATGGCACTACCAATAATCAACACCAAATGTAGGGGTTGAGCTTCCGGTCTGCAGCCAAGCCTGGTTTGATCCCTGGCACTGCATAGAGTCCCCAATAACCACCAAGAGTCAACCCTGAACAGAGAACTGGGAGAAAGCCCTGAGCACCACTGAATGTGGACCCCAAATATAACAGATATTTGAGTTGCCAGTGGGGATGGTCTGTCTGTGATTGCCTCACCCCATCTGGTGCAGCTGAAGTGATGTCACCCAAGTGGGAGAGGTGATGCCCCAAATCAGCTTTCCTCCAGGTGGCTTTGCTGTGCTTCTTGGCCATCTTACATATATTGATCCGGCCACTCCTGGCCATGCAGGGGGTGGCTGGTTCCTGGGATCAAGCTCAGGGTCTGGCAAATGCCAAGCATGTGCTCCCTAACTTAAGTCACATCCCCGACAGCCATGGAGTTGGTTTTGCCGCCCAGCCCTGGCCCTACAGCGCTCTGCAGTTTGCTGTGCTCCACTACTGAAGGTGGGAACCCAGCCTGCTCCACTCCCCATCTGCTGAAATGGGGTGCTGTTATTCAGTCTTATTCCATGCAGCCGAACCCTGAGGTTGCAGAGAACAAAAACAGGGTGCTCCTCCAAACACAGGGGTCAGATGGTGGCCTTGGGTCATGGGGGGAATGCTACAAAGTTCCCTCCCTCTGCCAGCAGACAGGACTGGGATGGAGGGGAACCGGGGAAGGAGTTCCCAGGCACATGTGTGTGGCCCCTAGGGCATCGCAGGCACCGATGTGGCCAAGGAGGCGTCCGACATCATCCTCACTGACGACAATTTCAGCAGCATCGTTAAGGCCGTGATGTGGGGCGCAACGTCTACGACAGCATCTCCAAGTTCCTGCAGTTCCAGCTGACGGTCAACGTGGTGGCCGTGATCGTGGCCTTCACGGGCGCCTGCATCACGCAGGTGGGCGCGGTGGCCGCCCTAAGGTCAACTCCGGGCTGCCCCCAATTTGGAGTGAGTGGGAAGCTCCCAAGGGCCAGGACGAGAGCAGGGTGCGAGGCCTCTCCTGAGTCCCTGTGTATTTCCCCCAACGGAAACCCTCCCCGAGCCCCGCCTCCCAAGCCATAGATCTGCTTCACATGGTGTTGGAGACAGTGGCCACAGGGCGCTTGGGTTGTTGGGGTCGCCGGTGTGCGGGCCTGACCATGTTTGCCCCGAGGCAACTTCTGGGAGTGCCCAGGGTGGCCCACTGGCCAGCCCCATTCCCAACAGCACGGGCTCCACACCCCGCAGGACTCGCCTCTCAAAGCTGTGCAGATGCTGTGGGTGAACCTCATCATGGACACGTTCGCCTCACTGGCCCTGGCCACGGAGCCGCCCACCGAGGCGCTGCTGCTGCGGAAACCATACGGGCGGGATCAGCCGCTTATCTCCCGTACCATGATGAAGAACATTGTGGGCCACGCTGCCTACCAGCTCACCATCATCTTCACGCTGCTCTTCGTGGGTATGTCCCCAACACCCGCCCCCCAGGAGACTGACCCTGCCAGGACCCCAGCCCTCACCTCTCGACTGCCCTCTCTGTGTCTGCAGCCCTATGTTTGTGCAGGAGACAAGGAGCTCGGTGTTCAGCCGGAAGTGGAAGAGAGAGGGGCTGAGAGAGGGGCAAAGGGAAGGCAGAGAAGAGGGGAGGGGGTGGCCTGGTGAGCAGGACTCGGGGTGCAGGCTCCTTGCGCCGGAGAACCTTCTGAGTCTGCCGGACTCTGAGTCTGCCCGGACCGGATCCGGGTCTAAGTTGCAGGTGTGTGGGTTTATGGCCCCTGTTGCGGGCACCCTTGGGCTTCCCAGCTTCTGAGCGGCTTGCTTCCCCCTGCCCTGGGTCACCTGCAGGGGAGCTGTTCTTTGACATCGACAGCGGGAGGAACGCACCACTGCATTCACCACCATCAGAACACTACACCATCATCTTCAACACCTTCGTGCTGATGCAGCTCTTCAACGAGATCAACGCGCGCAAGATCCATGGCGGCGAAACGTCTTCCGCTGGAGTCTTCAGCAACCCCATCTTCTGCGCCATTGTGCTGGGCACCTTCGCCATCCAGGTGGGCCGCCCATGCTCCCAAGACTTCTCTGGAGACTCCCATTACCTAGCTGCCCGTGGCCCTCTCAGTTCTCTGAGGGGCTGCTAGGACGCGGGGTCCCTAAGAAGCAGGTGACAGGTGGAAGTGGAGACAGGGGCGCTTCAGCAGGCCTAGTGCTGTTAGGGGCGGGAAAGTTCCAGGGCTGGGGTCGGGCACACTGAGCCAAGGAAAAGGGGCTCAGGCTGGGGGGTCCCTTCCCTCCCCCACAGATCGTCATCGTCCAGTTCGGCGGGAAGCCTTTCAGCTGCTCCCCGCTGTCCACGGAGCAGTGGCTCTGGTGTCTGTTCGTTGGTATTGGGGAGCTGCTCTGGGGTCAGGTGAGTGTCAGACTGTGACAGCTCTGGAGTACGGGCACGGTGCCATGCTGGTACATTGGGGCAACCGCGACTCTGCCTCTCCCGAGCCTCAGAGTTCGCCCCAAGGGGGCAAGGCAGTTCAGGTGGGTGGCACGATGGCAGGCACAAGGGCCAGCAGAGAGAACAGTCCCAAAGGCTCTCAGATATCACATCATAGGGCCCGGCGAACCTGTCTGTCTCACCCTCACGACGGGAGCCGATAATCACCTCGTTCAAAGTGAGAAACAGAGGAAACACAATCTCAGAGTTCTGCTGCGTGGAGCTAGGGAGGAAGTCTTGAGAGAAGTGGGGAAAGTGCTTGAGGCTGACAGTCAGGAGAAGAGGCCTCAGGCCCTGTGGGTGCAGCGATGTCTGCATGTAGGTGGGGGTTTAGGGTCCCCATGCCTGGCCGAGAGGAGCAGCAGCAGGGGAGGGTGATTCCAGGACCCACCATGTCGGTCACTCTCATGGCTGCTAGACAAAGAGACACACTGCTGGGTCTGGTTCAGAATGGGAGCACTTGCCTGTGTGCTCCTATCCCAGTGCTCAAATTGAAAGACACAGGCCCCCCACTGTGGATGCTAGAATTCCACATCCTGCTCAGCCCCTTCAGTTTCTGCGCAGGCTCTTGTCCTGGCTTAAAAATAGCCACCATCTTGCATGGGGGAGAGACAGACAGATAGACAAACAGACAGTCAGAGAGAGACAGATTCAAGGAGAGAGAGAGCTACAGAGACCAGCAAAGACAGGCATTCAGAGACAGAGACACAAGGGCAACAGAGACAGAGATAGTGACAAAGAGTCAGAGAGAGACAGAGTAAGAGACAGAAACAGAGAGTCAGAGAGAACCAGAGGCAAACAGAGATAGATATAGAGACATGAACAGATAGAGAGACATAGAGAGACAGACGGAGAGACAGGGAGTCAGAGATAGACAGAGAGACATACAGCGAGTTAGAGAGACAGAGACAGACAGACACAGAGATAGATACAAAGAGATAGAGACAGAGCGAGACAAAGAGTCAAAGAGAGATAGAGACAGAGGACAGAGAGTCAAAGAGAGAGACAGAGAGACAAAGACAGAGTCAGAGAATCAAAGAGAGATCGAGACAGAGAGAGACAGAGTTAGTGAGAGACAGAGTCAAAGTAAGACAGAGACAGACAGAAAGAACAAGCTAAGCCACCCACTTTTCCATCTCCTCATTTTCAAATGTCTTTTTTCCATCAGCCTCTGTCCGTCACCCTCTGGTCAGTCATCACCTCTATCCTGGTCTGCCCACAGAGTCCCTATGCTTTCAGGGTGCTGATGTGTGATCCTTTTGAGTTGTGGCATCAGTATGGCCTAGGCAGCTCACGCCATGTGGGCAGGATGGAGCCTTTGTCCTTATATTTTGCCTCCACTGATGTCCCCTTGGATGTCCTGTGCCAGAACCATCAATAACTCATCACCCCTTTCTACCACTTCCCTTGTATCCTTCTAGATCATTCCACCCCACCCTCCACTGAACTGCCCAAGGTCAGAATCCACCAACGTTCCATCTTCCTGCTGAGGCAGAGTCATGCGGTGTCTGTGGTCACCTGCTGGGGACCACGAGCTTGATCTTTGACCATCCATCTTCACAGCCATGTCGTGTCCTGGCCCCTGCGTGGCCATTTCTCCTCCAGTCGTCATCCTCCCATCCTTCCTTCTTCGCTCCCTAGCCTGTGTGTGGCCCTTGACTAGTCCGGGGCTACTGGCGTTCTGGCTGCCCCCTGCTGGCTGCAGCCGGGACTCCCACTGGGTCTCTCCCCAGGTGCCATGGCTCTCCCCTTCTGGTGCTTCAGGAACTTAGCCATGACCCTGGAGGCATCCTCCTGTCCTTCCCTCCCTGTCACTCCCGTCTCACACCTTCCCGCCTGTCCTTCTGGAAACTTCCTTCTCTCAGGCACCTGTGGCAGCACCCAGTCCAGCTTTCCCAGAGCCCTTCGGGGCTGCGATCTGCTGCACACTGCTCTCTTGTGAGCCAGGTGGCCTCAGCCTGCACCAGAAGGAAGCTGGGGGCGCCCTGGGAGACGGGCCTGTGGAACAGGACAGATACACACTGTCCCTTCCTGCTTGTCACCTCATCACCCTAGGCGCACCCCATCACCTACCGAGTTCAGTCTTGCCCGGCTACTTCCTGTGTGCAGCAATAAAGTATCTTTGACGATAGTTTGTGCCTTGTTTCCGGGTGCCCTGGGCCACTGTCAGTCTCCAGCCGTCACGCCCTTACCCTGACGGGTCAGCTTGTGTGCCTGATACTGGCTGGGAGGGAGAGCACATGTGAAAAGGCAGTGCAGGCCCCACGGATTGCAGGAGATTTAAAGACCACGTCCCTGGCCTCTTCGGCCCTTATCTGACCCCTATTTGGCTCATTGCTTCCTTTCCAAGCAAAAACTCATCCACGAGCCCCTGGAAATCCCCCTTTAAGCCAATAAACAAACAGTACCCCCACTTTTACCAGAACTGATCCCAGCACTCCACATCACCCCACATGATCCAGCCTCCCTTCTGCATTCCCTTCCTGGACTCCACTCACGGTAGCAGTTAGGGACAACAAAAGAAGCACAGTTATTTTTTATTTTTTTGGGTCACACCGGCAATGCTCAGGGGTTTCTCCTGGCTCTGCACTCAGGAATCACTTCTAGTGGTGCCGGGGGACCATATGGGATGCCGGGGATCGAACCTGGGCCGGCACGGGTGGCAAGGCAAATGCCCTACCCACTGGACTATCGCTCCGGCCCCAGAAGCGCAGTTTCTTTTCTTGGTTTCTGGGCCATACCTGGTGCTTCCTCCTGGCTCTGTGCTCAGGGGTCACTTCTGGTGGGGTTTGGGGGACCATATGGGATACCAGGGATTGAGTCGCAGTCAGCCTTGTGCGAGGCAAGCACCCTGCAGGCTGAGCTATAGCTCCAGGAGGAGTGGATGGGAGGGTGGGGCAAGGGTGGTGGTGGTGGCCTGGAAAGGACCCTCATCCCTGAGATCAAGAGCTATGAGAGCCTCCCCCCAAAATTCATCTGTGAGCTGAGACTGCTCCTAGGCCAGGCGCGTCCTGAGGACCCACACTGTCACTGCCCAGGGTCCATCCAGCCCTGGGTCAAACTCGGCTGCTGAAACACAGAGGAATGGCCACTGAGGCCTGTGTGTAAGCAGCCAGGGGGCCATGGCCACGGCAGGCGGTGAGGTGCGCTCATCCTGACTCTGTCTGTCCAGGTCATTGCCACCATCCCCAGCAGCCAGCTCAAGTGCCTGAAGGAAGCAGGGCATGGGCCGGGAAGGATGACATGTTGGACGAGGATGTGGCAGAGGGAGAAGAAGAGATCGACCACGCCCGGCGCGAGCTGCGGAGAGGCCAGATACTCTGGTTCCGGGGCCTGAACCGCATCCAGACACAGGTAGGCTGCCTGCAGCAAGGCACCCCAATTCCAGGCACTTGTGTTGCCCAGCCCCCCCCCCCACCCCATGGGGAGGCGCCTCTAAGCAGGAGCAGCGTGGGTCGGGGGACAGGGGACCCTCCACTGGCCTCTTGCTGGGCCTCCTGACCCAGCGGCGAACCAGCAGTGGCAGGAAATGGACCTCGGGGTGCCTTGCTTATTTCTGGTGGCTCTGGTGAGCTCCCAATCATGGAGTGCTCCATAGGTTTCTGTGGATCCGAGTGCTAGGGTTTGTCCTTCCCACCATCCAAACCAGTGGCCACAACCCCCCACCCCCTGCCAGGGTACCTCTTGGCTTCACTCTCTTCCCCCAACTCTTTTCAGTTTGTTGCCTTGCCAGAACATTTCCATCCTCGCTCTCTGTCTGCCTCATGGTGGCTGATGCCACAGCTACTCTGGGCCTGTCCCGCTTCGGCTACTGGACTGGGCAGACCCTGCACGTCCCTCTGCTGGTCTCTCCCCCTGCTTGCCTGGCATCCTGCCCTCCCCCATGCCCTTTCTGCTCTGTTGAAAAGCCCACAGAGCCGGGCAGGAGGAACTGCTGATGGCTACAGCTTCAAGTCCCTCCATCCCTCCCACCTCCTGCACCTGGCCAGGAACCCCCAAGTCCAGCCCAGCCCCTGTTTCCAGTGTCCCCACGCACCTGACCCAGTGGGCACCCCACACAGCCCCATCCAGTTGCCCACTGCTCACTGCTGCCTCCTACAGGCTGGACCAGGGCCCTGCCACCCCCTGCTTCTCCCTGGGGGATGCCGTCCTGACAGGCACTGTCACCACACAAGTCAGCAGCCTGGGCCTTGGAGCACCCCTCCTGGCCTCCCCAGCTCCCGTCCCCCCTCAGCAGCCTTTGTGCAACTATGAGGTATCCCGTCGCCTGTCTCCCTGTGGAAGGGTCAGTCATGGTCCTGGCAGCCTTAATACCCAACCCCAGCTCCCCTGGGAGTCAGCTCACCCACAATCTCACCACAAGTTTGTGCTCTTTGCCTCGGGGCGGAGCAGGAGGACCAGGGACCCTCCTAAGCCGCAGCACCCCACAAGGAACTTGAGGTCCTCTCAGGCTGGCCCAGAAAACTCGAGATTGTCTGGGTTCCCCAGAGGCCCCATGCAGGAGTGGATGGTAGCCAGGCAAAAGGAGCTGTGCTTTATCTCTCTGCTGGCCCATTTGCTCCCACGGAGTGCACCCAAAGGCGAAGGGAGCTATTCCAACACCCCTGTCCACCCTGGATGAGTGGCCACCCCTGTTTGTGTGCTCGCAGGGGCACAGGCTCCCCCCCCCTCACTTCCATCCACATGGCGCCAGCCCCACCCCTGACCCAGGGCTCACCTGTCCTCTCCAAATGCCCCTTCATCTCGGGGGCAGTAACTGTCCCATCAGCTTCATGACAAATGTCAGGAATGCTAAACCTGTCCAAATTCAAGCTTTTTCCAACCAAAAGACCGACTTGGAAAGGGCAAATAAAGCCCCAAAAGACCTCCGCATGATCTTTGCGTCCAGCCTCCATCCAGAGAAATGGACTCTAGGCAGCACCCTAGACTTCTAGCTCCTCAGACCAGCGCCGCCGACGGGGTGCTGTGCGGAGGTCACTCAGACCCACAAACCACTGACTAATTCGTCACTGGCTGCCCGCGTCGTCGGCAAACACACTGTCCTGTGCGGCCGTTTCATCCATCTGGCCTTGGCCACTGGGCTTGGGGGGCGGGTGGGAAGGGGACATCAGGCGGTGTATGTTCTTCCGTCCTTTGTTGCCTCCATCGGGGACACCACAGCCTGGGCCATCCCTGTAACGCCGGAGCTCAGGGTAGGCAGAAAGTGGCTGCAGGCTTCATCTTGGTTTTGGGGAGACCGAACACTCCAACTGTCTCCTTCTAAGAAGCCAGGCCCCAGAGCAGGGGCAGTGCATGGAAGGTTCCTGCTTCCTGCCTCAGAGGCCCACACGAGGAGTAGCCCCTTCTGAGCCAGAACCCCTTCTGCTCAAGACAGCCCCAAAGAGGGCCACCAGCGCCACACAGTGTCTCTAAGCCAGGTTCTCTGCTGGGGTCTCAGGTCCTTGCCCTGAGGTCCTTAGTTTGGATTCATACCCTCACCCTAGCCTCTTATGCCAGCAGTGGCCTCAGGGGGTGTTGGGGGCTTTCTCCGTGTTCTTGTCTCCTGAAGACCCACTTCCCTTGCATCCCCTTTCAAATGGGGTAGGGGGTCCCAAGAGCGACCACCAGGCAGAGAGTCAGTACAGAGGCTAAGCCACTTACCTTGCCTATGGCCAACCCCAATTCCTTCTCAGCACTGCTTTTGGGTTCCCAAGCACCTCCACAAGTGATCCTGAGCACAGAATTAGGAGTAAGTCCTGACCATTAGCAGGCGTGACACTAAACCAGAGGAGGGAGGGCAGGGGTCACATGCTTGCCGTGCATGCAGCTGAACCCCATTTGATCCCTGACATCCCATACAGTTCCCCTGAGCACCGCCAGGGAGTCACTCCCTGAGCACAGAGCCATGAATAGCACCAAGTATCACCAGGTGTGGCCCAAAAGGCCAAAATAATGTCTGCTGCCTCTGCCCCCACAAGGCTGTGGGAGGTGCTTCTTGGGATCCCCTCATCCCTTGTGATGCCCACCCTGCCCTGAGGACTCTCACGGGTTGCCCCTTGCCCCCCCAGCATTGGGATGAGCTGGGGAGGGGACCCCAAGGAGCAGAAGCTCTGGCCGTCTTTCTAATGGGGGCGTGTCCTGTCCCTCAGGCGTGCCAGGGCAGCAAACAGGTTGACCAGTCCTCACCTGACTCAGGTATTTGTCTGAGTGCCTTGCCATGGGCCATGCCGCACAGGAAAGCGTGGAGCCATTGCTAACTGTGTGCCGTGCACCCCCACTAATCCCAGCTGCGGCCCTCAAAGGCCATGCCCAGCCCCATGCTGCCCAGAGAGCGTAGGGGCAGCCCGAGGCTGCTGGCGCTGCCCGTCTGCACCCAGGGTGGCCCCTGCCCTCCGCCCGCGCCCCGGCGCTCAGCGGGACAGCTGTGCAAGCCAACCTTTATCTCGTTTTCTCTCCCACAGATGGAGGTAGTGAGTACCTTCAAGAGAAGCGGTTCATTTCAGGGCGCTGTGCGGCGCCGGTCCTCGGTCCTCAGCCAGCTCCATGACGTAACCAATCTTTCTAGCCCTCCTCCAGTAATTCTCTCTGCTGCCAATCCCACCAGTGCCGCTGGCAGTGAGTCTTAACTTCCCTTTGCTCTTAAATGGCCTCTGGGGGAGAGTCGCCCCACCCGAATCTTCCTTCTTTTTTTCCAGTCTCACTCCCTCCGCTCGCTCGTGGCCTTTCTGCGCCTCCTCTGTGGCCCCGCGCACCCTCCCAGATGGTGTGTCTCTCCAAAGCCATATTCTCTGATGAAATGTTGCCCCCTCGCCACGCGGCTCCGTGCTGCTCTCTCTGGTGTCGCGGGCTTTCTCTCCCTTCACCTTGTGCCGATCCGAGGGTTCTTCTCGGTGCTGCCTGGTGTCTGGGGTCGGGCCGTGCAGGCGGGAAACATGGTGTGTGCGGGTTCAGGGTGCCTTCTGGGGGCTGGAAGGGGAGGGGGAGTGCTGGATCCACATCGTTTGCAGCAGAGAAATGCGCCTGCCGTTCACTGGAAAACTCCAGCAGCTTCCAGAACTTGCCCTGAGATGGTTTCCCCAAGGCAGTGGGTCCCCAGGGTGGCCTTATGCCCCAAGACGGGGTTCGAGGGTTCCCATCCTCCTGCACTCAGCGCAGGGCAGGGGCGCGCACGCTCCTGGGGGCCCCTGCTGGCACTGCCCACTTGGTTTATCTCTTTCCAAACAGGCCGGCCTTCCCTCCACTGCCTCCTCCCTGGGTTATGATTAAAGTGACTATTTCAAGAGAGCCGGGGGCGGTCCAGAGATCTAGAAGCTTCCTACTGGCCCATCTCTTCATGAAGACCAAGGAGAAAGTTCTAGGATGTGGGGAGTGCTTCCCAGTTTCCCCAGAGTGAGGGATGCAGAGGGCACACGCCCTGTGGGGGTCCCCCTCAACCTCTCTCTCCTTTCCTTCCAGTGAGCTGGCAGCTCCCATCTTCGAGAAGGCCCCGCCCGGACTCTGACACGTGCTTTTTGCGTGATTTCTTCTTCCCCTTTTTCTTTTCGTCTTGTCTTCTTTCTTATTCTTCTCTTCTTCTTCTTCTTCTTCTTCTTCTTCTTCTTCTTCTTCTTCTTCTTCTTCTTCTTCTTCTTCTTCTTCTTCTTCTCCTTCTTTTCTTCTTCTCTTCTTCTCTTCTTCCTCTTCTCCTTTTCTTCTTCTTTTCTTCTCTTCTTCTTCTTCTTCTTCTTCTTCTCTTTTTATTTTTTAGGAACTGGTGCAAGGTCCCCAGTGGGGTGTAGCCCTCTTGCTTTAGGAAAGGGGTGAGGCTGCCTTGTCCCCTGCAAGCAGAGGGCGCAGACACGCTCATGTGCGCCTGCGCCTTCACCCCAGGCCACGCCCCACGAGTCCACCACACACTTATTGGATGCCCCCAGCATTGGGTTGGGGGAGCGGCCGCCTCCACTGCACCCCAGGGGGTTCGCAGAAGGTCCTATCCAGAATGCCCCCCAACATTCCCACAGGAACAAAGGATGATGAGAGGCATGGGCCCGCCCCTCCCTTTTATTTGCCCTGTCTCTGTGCTTCCTGTCTGTCTGTTTTTCCTTCTACCTATCCGGTGACTTGGGGAGAAGGTGGCTGACTCAGCCGCACTCCGCCGCCCCATGCCTGACGGTGTCCTGCCCAGGACCATCATGGGTCTCACTCACTGTGTTCTCCTCCTGGGCATCCCCTATTCCCCCACCGGGAAGCCTCTCTCCTAGCCATCTGTTCCTGCACCAACAGGAGCAAGTGGTATGGTAAGTATGGGGGGGACATGTCACCCTCCCACCGCTCATGAGCCTCACCAAAACCCAGCTGTGCCTTCCAGAGGGTGGCAATCAGTGTGAAATCAGGGACTCAGAGGGCTTATGGGGAACTGTAGCGTAGTCACCCAGAGCTGTGAGAACCCTGAGAAGTCACCAACGCTTGCACCTCCAGTGGACAAATTGGGAGCCTGGTATCTGAATGGGGGTTGGCTCATGGCCCTCACCCTCTTCCTGGAAGGTGCCAAAAGGAAGGTAGGGAGAAGGTCTGGCCAGAGTGCCCAGCATAGTGCAGAACGGCTGGAAATGGAGGCACTGTGACCAGTTCCTGTCTCCCTAGGCAAAACCACGGTATGCCCAGGAGGGAGGGAGCCAGTGCCCCTGGTCCCAAGTGGGTCCTGCTGAAAACCTCAGCTCAGATTGTCAATGTTAGGAACAGTGGCACAGCAACAATGGATGGTGGAGAGTTCAGAGCCCAGCAGGTACTGTGACACAGTGCTCCCTTGGGCTCCTCGGGGGCACACTTGTTCCTGCCCCACCTTTTTTGGGGCAACTCTGAATCCCTGAGCCCATCTGCACCTATGTCCGTTTGCCAGTATCAGGCATTCCCCCCATCACTCAGCCTGGTTCCCCCCCCACGGGCAACCACCTGACTTCCTGGGGTTGGGGCCACGAGAAGTCCCACCCCAGCTGGTGTATCAGCCACCCCTGTTCTGGGCTGACCACATCATGAAAACTGAACTCAGCATCCCTCCCCTCTGGGTGTCAGAACCCCAAGATGCAGCCAGCCACCTCCTGTTCCGTTTACCAGGAGGTGCAGGCCTGGGCCGTGCCAGCCGCCACCCAGAATGACTAGGGCCACACAGGCCTCAGCACCAGGTAGTGGTTTAACTGCCCACCTGAGGGGGTGGTGCAAGTGGAGTGAGGCTGCGCAGGGCACTGCCCTGCGGGCGCTATATTGGCAGTGCGAAGTCCTTGCATCCACCATGGCAGAGGCTGGGTCAGGCGGGTTCTGCGGATCTCTATGGATGCAGCTTGCGGGGCTGCCGCTCTGACATTGCAGCCCACAGCGAGGCGCCTTCATCGGAAGCATGACGATTCACAGTATTGGCCATTTGGCTCCACTCTGACTGTGAGCACACTCGGAACAGCGGCAGCTTCGTCACACACTTTCCCTTGACCACAGATCTGGTTCTGGAAGCAGAAGCAGCTCCCGGGCAAGGACATTCCCCACCTTTTCCAGCTGCACATCGGGCCAGGGGCCAGAACCCATGAAGCCCAGAAGCTCCTCTGATGCCCTGGAGGCACCCCACGACCTGGAGTGGAGCCCAGGCATCCGCAGGACAAGCCCCGCACCCCTTTTAGTCTCATTGCCCTAAAGGCCAGCTGGCCGGGGCTGAGTCCTGCCATCTCCACCATACACACCGCATCTCTCATGGCCCTTCCTTCATTCTGGGGTCCCAGTGGCGCTAGTGCTGCCATTGGCTGCCAAGTAGTTCCATGGTGAGAAGAGGGAACCTCGCTCGCTGCCCAGTTTTCAGACCCACTTAGGCCCTTGGAAACACTTTTCATGTCCCTTTCTGATCAGGAGTCATGTCACACGCCAGCGGTCCCCTCCGCCGCTGCATTCAGACTGTGTTCTGGAGTGGACAGGTCCCTATCTGGACAGGGGGCTGGGCCGGAGGCTGTGAGCTCTGAGGGGGCAGTAGGGTGTGTGACTGCTTTGTGGTGAGGGCCGGGGCTGGCCATGCGGGACTTTGTTCTCTCGGCTCCACTTTCCTGTGCTCTTCTCTGCTCCTTGGCCGCTTCCTCCCTATCCTATCCCTTCTTCATCCCCACCTGCATTGCAGACTTGAGTGAAGGTCAGGGGAAAGTGGGGAGCCACACCCTTACCCCCTCTGTGGCCCCCTATTATTGCCCAGGCACAGAACACACCGACCCTGTCACCTGAAATCCAGGGTGCTCACTTCTGTGGGCCTAGAGTTGGGGCATCTGTGAAGGCACACCTGGGTTGACCTCGTGGGGGTAGGGAGACAGTCATCGGGAGGTGAGCTGGGACCAGGCTCGGCAGAGGACAAAGGACAGGGCCATAGGGACCAGGGCTGGGCGCTGCTGGCTGAGAACTCAGGCTTTTGCTCACAGGGAGCATAAAAGGAGGCGCCAGAGTAGTTGGGGTCTTGTGGGGGCCCCAAGTATTCTAGGTGCCAGGGACCCCTCAGGGACCCTCTGTGGGGTGGGGTGGTGAAAGAGAAACAGATGGGTTTGGGTGGAGGTGACCCGTGTTGGGGGTGCAGAGTGCTAGAGGAGATGCTGGAAGGGCTAGTCTGTCAGAGGGAACAGCCAGTGCAAAGACCCTGAGGTGCAGACGGGGTCAAGAGAACGATGGTAAGGAAAGGGGAAGACACAGTGTGGAGGGGCATGATGCCGTGTGGCTTTTCCCCGTAGGGGTTACTCAGGGTGCTGTGCTGAGCACAGGGGCCAGGGAGGCGCATACTACTGCTGACAGCAGGCACCATAGCAAAACTGAAGAGGGTCAGGGCCAGGGCCTGGGAGCTGGATTCAAGACTGTCTGGGAGTGCCTGGACAGCTGTGGAAGAAGATGGGGCGCTGAGGGTAGAGAGAGCAGGGCTGCACACAGGACTGGAAGTGAGGAGCACAGCTGGGGGCCGCCTTGGGGGTGAGAACACAGTGTGACACGCTGCGCTGGAGGCCCTCAGCCTGCCCCGATGCTCACCCGCAGCAGCCCTGTCGCAGCCCTATGCCAATTGCAAGTGACCCTATAGTACAGAGGCCTTGGGGGCTAATATAGGAGTCCTGCATATTCTCTGTAGGGGGAGCTGGGGAGGCAAGGACTCTGAGGGGGCCACAGGCAGGACCCAGGAGCTGGAGGTTTTTTCAGTGGGGCTATGGATCATGTGGTTTGGGGCAGGCACGGGGACTCCACCAGGAAATGTTGGGGATTAGGCCCTGGTGACAAGGAAGACCAGGCTGTCCTTCACCTCTCAGCTCATCAGGGGAGATGACCCGCTGCACAGGTGTCCAGAGATGGTGAAGCCCACTGGCATCTCCACTGCTCTGGACCCTGACACATCCCTGAGTCCAGAGGGCAGACTGTGGAGGCACTGGGGAAGGGCTCGGCCTGGATGGCTCTTCAGCATTCCTCATTTGACTTGGAACTAAGCTGTGAACCCTCTTAATTCCCTTAGAGCAGGGCCTGAACCCTGCCTCTGGGGGCCTAGGTCTGACTTTCTTTTTTTTTTTTCTTTTGGGTCACACCCGGCAATGCTCAGGGGTTTCTCCCGGTTCTGCACTCAGGAATTACTCCTGGCGGTGCTCGGGGACCATATGGGATGCTGGGGATCGAACCCAGGCCGGCATAGGCCGGCCTCGGTAAGGCAAACGCCCTACCCGCTGGGCTATCACTCCGGCCCTAGGTCTGCCTTTCAAGGGCATGACTTGCTGTAGACTGGTTCACCTTCACTTGTGACCTGAAAGATGACAAGCAGCACCTTGATAGCCCCAGCAATAGATGACTGGAGGGGAGGCCCTTGCATGTCCCTGAGTTTGCGCAGCCAACAGGTGAACTCGGAGCTCACTTTGGAGGCAGAGGAGAGGCACAGCACCTGAGTGGGTGTGTGGTGAGCTGAGTGGGCAGGTGGGCGGTGAGCAGGTGGGTGTGAGTGGAAGGGCAGTGAGTGGGTGGGCGGGTGAGCGGGTGGGCGGGTGGAGTGCATTAGCAGTGAGCAGGTGGGCAGTGAGTGGAAGGGCAGTGAGTTGGTGGGCAGGTATGTGGGTGGGCATGTAAACAGGTGGGTAGTTGGTGGGTGAGGTGTAAGCAGGTGAGTGGGTGGGCTATGGGCAGTCAGCAGGTGGACGAGTGAACAGGAGGGAGGGTGGGCAGGTGAGGGTAGGTGGTGAGCAGGTAGGTAAGCAGGTGAGAAGGTGGGCAGGTAAGTGGGTGAGCCTTTGATGTACCCCACCCTGCATGAGGTCCTGAAGGAACTTTCCAGCCCTGAAGGCTGGGCTGCCCTTATCAGACAGGACTTACCCAGTCCAACACATTCAATTCAGCTCACCTGGCCCAAACATGTGACCTACATGTTAAGCAGAGGGCCGGCTGAGTGAGGCCATAGCTTTCGGTCAGGTATCCGGGGCCAGAACAGCCCCTCTCATTTCTGGGATTTGAGGGGGAATGTCCATGGACTCCTCCAGAATTCAGGCCCAAATAACAATGGAGCCTCTGCAACAGCTATAGAGGAACTTCTGATTCTTCTTATTCCAAAGGCCAAACACTCTGGCTGTCTGGGGAGACTGGGGGAACAGCTTGTAACATGGAAGAACATCTCCAAGTTCAGAGAAAATCCTCCCATGCTTAAGACAGGAAATTAAAATATTCTTCCAGAAAGACTGGGAGTGTGGAGCAAATAGGGCACCCAGACAAGCACTCATAGCATGAGGGGCAGCCCAAGCCACCCAGTGCCATCCCCTATGCCCCCAAACACACACACACAGAGGACCCATTGAGCGATAGGATCTGCGCCCCCATGACTAGCGTCTAGAAGCAGGCAACAGAGACAGAAGGTGCTGGTAGTCCACAGGGTCCCTGTGGGTGTCAGGCCCTGCCTCCAGCCTATGCCAGGGACAAGCTGCTCTGGGTATTAGGCAAGAGGCATCAGTAGGGAGAAGGTCCACGCCAGGCCACCACAGGCCAGATATTTGCCCAAGGTAGTGGCGTCGAATCAGAAGTTTCGCTGAAGAGAGCAGAGAACCTGCCAAGCAGTGGGCCACGTCCCGCAGGTGTAACTCAGAAGTGGGGCATTTTCCACTGCAGAGGCTGTGGGGGACTCTTGTGCTGGGGGCCACAGTCTGTAGCTAGAGTCGCACAGGAGAAAGTTCCTGGGAAGCAGGAAGACAGCAAGGCAGAAGTTTCCAGAAACACGGGCTGTGTCCAGGGCCTCTGTCGATCCCATGGGATGCAGATGTGACTGCTAGGCTTAGGTGACCAGCTGGGAGCATGTACAGCGGGGCCTGGCAGAGCTCTAGCCTGGGCACTTTCTGGCAAGAAGGGGAGATCAGGGTGGGGGACACCCCCCACCCCCAGCCACCACTGAGCACCAGCAATCGCCCAGGTCAGCCATAGGAGCCCCTGCCTTGCCCGGGGGAACCCTCAGTAACTGAGGCCCGAAGTGGAACCACCCCATTCAGACGGTGCCCAGGGGCTGTACTGGCCAGGGGTATGGGGATTTGCCGACAGTGGCCAGGCACTGATGTATTCTCCGACCCTCCATTCTCTTCCCGTCCTCCCTCCCCTCCTCTCCCTTACTCCCTCCTCCTTTCTCCTCCTTCCCTCCATGATCCTCCTTTTCCCTCCCTCCTTCCCTCTTTCCTCTCCTCCTTCCTTCTCTCCTCCTGCTCTTCCTCCCCCAATGCCGGCAGATTCGGGTGGTGAAAGCGTTCAGTAGCTCCCTCTGCGAAGGTCTGGAGAAACCTGCATCCAAGACCTCCATCCACAACTTCATGCGCGCCGCCCGAGTTTCTGATCAACGACTACACCCACAACATCCCCCTCATCGATGACACCGATGTGGACGAGAACGGAGGCGCCTGAGGGCCCCCCCCCCCCACCCCCGTCTCCCAACCGGAACAACAATGCCATAGACAGTGGCCTCTGCCTGACCGTGCGGCGCTGCCCAGTCAGCTACCTCGTCGGGCGTTTGCTTCCAGAGCCGGGAGCTCACTTCACAGTGTGGAAACGTCCCTCTGAGCAGCTCTGCTTGGGGCACGCGCACCCGACACGCAGCATTTGGTGGGGGAGGCTCCAGGTCTGCCGAGGGCGATCCCAAGTGGCTGCGGCCTTGCTCTGAGGTCCCAGCATGAAGCCTGGCCATTGAGGCTTCTTGGGGGGGAGGGGGCCTGAGGAGGAGAAAGGAGAGCGTGAGAAGAGCTGTTCCCCTTTTTCTATGGAAGCTTTTTACACGAACTCTCCCCGGCTGCAAGGCTGGGCAGGGCTGCCCAGGGTGTGCCCCACGGCGCCACTTACATGGACAGTCACCCAGTCAGTGGCCGGAGGGTGCCAGCACGCAGCATGACCCTTCCCTCCCTCTTCTCAGGCGTCCTGCGCCTCGTGGCACGGCTTCCCCAGGGACCTGGACCGCCAGAGGATCTTTGGGGAATAACTTTGGGGCTCAACTCCCAGCCCCTGCTGCTCCCTGCTCCCGCAGAGTCCCAGGGCGAGTGGCCTGCGCCGGCAGCGGCCTGTGTTTTCACTTCCAGGGAAACCGAGAAGCCCTAGGGGCAGGGCCGGGAAGCCCCGCTTACAGCTGCCTTCGCTTCTGCTCCTGGGCTGCTGCGTTCACGTCCCCTACCTTCCAGTGCAGGAACCTTGGGGCAGCCTCGGAAGTGAGGGGGGCAGAGGGGTCCCCCAAACCCTGGAGGAGCTGATGTGCCTGCCATGTGGACCCCAGCCCCTTGGCACCTCCCACTGCTCCCCACTTTTCCTTTGGGAGCTGTGGTGGCTCTGGGGGCTCCTCTTCTGACCCCGGCCTTGCCCACTCAGGGCACGGGGCAGCAGAAGCTTTCCGTGTGTCCCACACATCAGGAAAGCCGAGAGTGCCAGCAGTTGCCGCAGGAGCCTGTCCTGGCCTTGGGAGTTGCCAGGTTCCCCTGAAGGGCGCAAACACGGACAGGAAATGCAGAGAACATGGACAGCCCCAGCTTCGCCCAGGAAGCCAAGAGGAACAGGCCAGCTGTGGGCCTGTGGCGACACCAGCTTCTCTCTCACCTTTTGAACCAGCCTGTGGGGAGACATGTAGGACCGAGGGACTGAAGGTCGAGACAAAAACACGAGTGTGGGTGTGCTCAGGATTGTCCACAGGACTGGTCTCCACCCCTCGTCCTGAGTGTCCAGATCTCAGCACGGGAATTTCGGTCGAGAAAGAACCCTCCCCCTTTAAATGCTGCAGATGACTCCAAGCCATCCTTGTTTCCAAAGGCACATGGAGAATGTTACCATTTGTAAATTGTTCCCAACGTCCTCGTGTCAGCCCTACAACTAGGGCAGGTCGCTGGGTTGCCCCCACGCTGTGTGGCTCCTTCTCTCCTGCCGCCACACTCCGGCCATGGGCAGCCACAGCTGCTTTCCGTGCTCCCGCGCCGCTCGCCAATGCACCCCGTTATTGCAAATGTCACTGTCTCGTCCCCAGGTGGCCTTTCTGCAGGGGCTGGGGGGTCAGGAAAGGGGCGTCGCAAGCTCAGAATTTGATTTGGCCTGGGCTGTTCCTGATGGAGGGCCCAGACTCAGCGGGAGCCCCCTCTCTCTAAAGCATTATATTATCCGGAATGGCTTAGGCAACCGTGTTCAGTTATTAAATCTGTTTTACATTTTTATTCGCCTGTTATAAAGATGAACACAAAATTATCTGGCTGGGGAAGTTCACAGATGCATACTGATGTACAAGTCTATAGTGCACCTTCCTAACGGAAAGCCTAGACCACTTTCTGTGTATAAACCGCAATGAAAGGGCTCTCCGGTCCCGCTCTGGGTGGTGCGTGTGACTTGTTCTTTGAGGCATTCTTGCTAGACATGGGGGGAGCCACCTTCACTGGCTGTGCAGACCCAAGCCGTGGGGGGCAGCACCTGCCGTGGCTGCTCTGTACTAGCACATCAGCTGAAAGCCCATGCTAGCTTCAGGGACCCTCGCGCACTAGCCTTTCCACCCTTCCCCTCATCACCCCAATTCCAGTCTGTCCCCACCGAAACACCTTTCTCTCCCCTCTGTAAGGGAGTTGCCCCCGCAGAGCCAGTCTCCAGGCACTGTGTGCGCTCAGCTGTGCCTGTACCCCCTCAGTCCCACACAGAACCCTGCTCCTTACCGGGCACTGCCTTCCCTTTTCAGGGTCCTCTTGGTCACAGCCCTCTGAACTGTTTGGGGTCCCACACATGCTCCTCCTCAGCCCACCTCACAGGCCAGAGGTCTGAGGAAAGCCCACAGGGAGGTTAGGGGCAACTCCGTAATAAAGACAAATCGGGGGGGGCTTACAGCCACAGGGGCCCAGTATGAAATGAAGGAAGCGGAACTTCATTTCAGCTGAAGGCTCCTGGGAGGGGGCCTTCCATGAGGGCCTCCTGGCAGAATGCCAGCCATGAGACACCAGGGGCCTCACCCTAGCCCAATACCCACCAAGGGCTAGCCCCAGGTCTGGGGTTAGAGGTGGGTACTGCTTGGCAAAGAAAGGGCCATCAGAGCATGTGTCTGGGGCTGGGCAGGCCATGTGACACCCCACAAAGCTTCCAGGGACATCTCTCACTAGTTGCTCACTGCTGAGCTCATAGAACCTGGAAAAACGGAGATGGAAAGGGTGGGGGTTCCAACTCTGGGGGCCAGGGGAAGTTGCAAAAGCACTGACAAGAGAGAAAACAGGACCGGAGCGATAGCCCAGCGGGTAGAGGCGTTTGCCTTCGCGGCCGGCCTGTGCCGGCCTGGGTTCGATCCCGGCATCCCATATGGTCCCCCAGCACCGCCAGGAGTAATTCCTGAGTGCAGAGCCAGGAGTAGCTCCTGAGCGTCGCGGGTGTGACCCAAAAAGCAAAAAAAAAAAAGAGAGAGAGAAAACAAATGAATCTAACTCACCCAGAACCACCCACTTCCTATCTTGTCTACACTGAGTGCTTCTTCAGGAGGGCTGATGTACCCTGCGGTCCCCAACACATCCCGTTACCAGCAGGAGCTTTTACCCCTTGGCTTTTGGGTAGAGGGTACCCCTATGGGTTGAGGAGGCACTAGACAAAGCAGAAAACTGAGTCTCATACAAAGGGACTCCAGCTGACTGTTAGTACAGGTGACTCAGAACTTTCTAGATGGAGATACTCAGTCACTAGGAGGCTCTACCCACTAGGACACTAGGGCATGAGTGGGGGCGCTACAGATTGGAGGTCTGGCAACAGAGAGTGGCACACCGAGTTTAGAAGAAACAAGGCCACCAGTTGCCCTCAGACAACAGAAACATAGCCTCTGCACTGCAGGACTGCAGTCACAGCGTCCCTCTCCACTGTGGGGCTGCAAGGAGTGCCAAGCCAGGGCCGGGTTATACCCCTATGCTGTTCAGCATCCCAAGCTCTGCTGGGACCGAGCACTGAACCATCAGGCCCACACAACCGGGCTGAGCATTGCTAGGAGTTTCTGGATCTCCAAACCATTCTGGGGAGGCTGCAGTCCAGAGGAAACGAAAAAAGAAAGCAGAGCAGACCTAGATTCCAATCACACATCAGTAAGGGAAGAGCAGACCAGGAAGGGGCCCCCGAGGGCCCCTCAGCTCAGGAAGCAGGGGTTGGCCTGAGAGGTGCGAAGGGGGAAAGCCACAGCTCCCACAGTGCCACTGCAGAGCCACACGTGATG
>JAJIBD010008948.1:0-19447 GCA_021461705.1 Cryptotis parvus
AGAAGCCAAGTTATCATTATTTGCAGATGACATGATATTATACCTGGAAAACCCGAAGCTCTCTACCAAGAGGCTCCTAGAAATAATACATTCCTATAGTAGAGTGGCAGGGTACAAAATCAATACCCAAAAGTCAATGGCCTTCCTATATGCAAACAGCGAAAAGAGAAGAAAGGGACATTAAAGAAACTATCCCATTCACAATTGCCACAGAAAATCAAATACCTAGGAATCAGTCTGACAAAGAATGTAAAGGATCTCTACAAAGAAAACTACAAAACGTTACTTCAGGGAAATAAAAGAAGACCTGAGGAAATGGAGACACATTCCCTGCTCATGGATTGGAAGGATTAACATTATCAAAATGGTAATACTCCTTAGACCTTTATACAGATTCAATGCAATCCCTATAAAGATACCCATGATGTTCTTCAAAGAAATTGAACAAACACTCCTGAAATGTATGGAAAAATAAAACCCCACAAATAGCTAAAGCAATCCTTGGGAAGAAGATGGGAGGTATCACTTTCCCAACCTCAAGCTCTACTACAGAGCAGTTGTAATTAAGACAGTGTGGTATTGGTATAGAGACAGACCCGTAGACCTATGGAATAGAACTGAGTATCCTGAAACACACTCACAAATATACAACCACTTAATCATCGATAAAGGAGCAAAAAATATTAAGTGGAGCAAAGAAAACCTCTTCAACAAATAGTTCTGGGAAAACTGGGCAGCTATGTGTAAAAAAATGAACTAAGACCTCCTTCTAATGCCATGCACAAAAGTCAGATCAAAATGGGTTCTAGATCTCAACATCAGACATGAATCTATAAGGTACATCGGAGAAAACATAGGAGGAAATGCTCTATGACATAGAAACGAAAAGTATCTTTTAAAGACGACACACCACTGACCAAGCAAATGGAAGCAAAGATAAACAAATGGGATTATATAAAATTGAAAAAGCTTCTGCAACTCAAAAGCAACAGTGAGAAAGATACAAAGACAATCCACAGAGTGGGAAAGGATATTCACCCAATACCCATCTGACAAGGGGTTAATATCCAGGATATATCAGGCACTGGTAGCACTCCACAAGAAAAAATCAGCCAACCCCATCAAAAAATGGGGGAGAAGAAATGAACAGAAGCTTCCAAAAAGAAGAAATTCAAATGGCCAAAAGGCATATGAAAAAGTGCTCTTTATCTTTAATCATCAGGGAGATGCAAATCAAAACAACAATGAGGTACCATCTCACACCACAGAGACTGGCACACATCCAAAACAGCAAGAACAACCGGTGCTGGCGTGGATGTGGGGAAAAAAGGGACTCTCATCCACTGCTGGTGGGAGTGCCGACTGGTCCAGCCCTTTTGGAAAACAATATGGGCATTCCTCCGAAAGCTAGATATTGAGCTCCCCATTTGATCCACCAATAGCACTCCTGGGAATATACCCTAGAGACCGAAAAACACATAGCAGAAACACTATCTGTACTTCTTTATTCATCTCTGCGCTATTCACTATAGCTAGAATCTGGAAACAACCTAAATGCCCGAGAACAGAGGACTGGCTAAAGAAACTGTGGTTCATCTACACTATGGAATACTATGCGGCTGTCAGAAAAGATGAAATTATGAAATTTACCTGCAAATGGATGGACATGGAGACTATCATGCTGAGTGAAATTAGTCAGAAGGAGAAGGACAGATATAGAATGACTGCATTCATTAATAGGACATAAATAGATACCAGTGTTTTACTAAATATGGGAAATGGTAATGGCAGATTAAAACTCACCATTGAATATACACCAAGAGACTTAAGTGATAAACTCTAAATGTCTGTAGGGCTAGCCACAATGTGTAAAATAAGAGGGAGAGATGCAGAGACAGAGAGAGAGACAGAGAGAGAAAGAGAGGAAATTGGGGTACCTGCTATTAAGGCAGCCAGGGGGGCGGGAGGGGTGGGGTACATTGGTGGTGGAAATGGGGCACTGGTGGAGGGATGGTTGCTGGAATACTGTATTACCAAGAACCAATTATGAACACCTTTGTAATTGTATGTCTCACGGTGGTATAATAAAAAATTCAAAAAAAAAAATAATACAAAAGCTCTTCCACAGCACTCCAATATAATGAACAAACTTTAGCTCTGGTCCAAACTTAGACCATACAAAAGAACCTACGTCTCCCACCAAAGAGAGAGGATCTCACCCGAGCTGAGTCCTACCCAGAAGAAGGAGCAAAAGGCCAAAGAGCAAAAAGTCAAAAGCAAAAGGCTGAGGAGCCAAAAGCCACAGGAGCCAAAAAGCCGAAAGCTGAAAGGCCCAAAGTGAAAAGCCGAAGGGGCCTCAAGTCAGTCCCCTTATATACACCAAAGTAATCCAGGGAGGGTCATGTCAACAAAGAACTCTAAACAGAGTGTAGTGCCACACCCTATTGCAGGTATAAACAAAGGTTATGCCAAGGACTAATCCTGAGATTATCTCTTATGTAAAACACTGGAGAGGGGGGCTGATATAAAGTAACACATCTTAATTTCATGAGCTTCATGTAATCTAGATGGTACCCACAAGGTCCTTATTATTATCTGCACCAGGGTGATTCCTGAGTATCACTCTGCCTGCTTAGAGCAAACTAGTATGATCCTTCCTATAGTCTTCCTATAGTCTCAACGTAGCCAGGGTGGTAGTCTCCTGGTAAATTCTAACTGTCCCACGTTGGCTGCAGTGGGTATAAAGAGGAGCTGTGCCCAATCTAGAAAATATAGAAGTCTTAGTAGATGTATAAGTCAGAAGTTATTCAATCAAGGTGACTTTTGTAACTGCCACACCCTCTAGCAGTGTTTACCTAGAAGAGAGATCTCATTAGAATGAACCTTGACTTATATAGATTAAGCTGGGAGTGGGCAAAACAACAAAACTCCCAGAATAGCTAAACATGTCCTCCAACAGTTAAGAATTGCTTATAGATGAGGCATGTAGATACTGAGATCCAAGAGGCCTGACAATCCCAGCAAAATTAGACACAAATAGAAAAAATTCTAAGACATATTAAACTCAGAATGTCAAGAACCAAAGGTAGATACTGAACAGTGAAAGTAGCAATATCAAATAAAGAAACCTAAATATGAAGGAAAGTCTAAGGGTTCATAGTATATCCATGACCCAGAAGAGAACAATGTGGTGTATGGAGTAAAATAGACTCAGTAAAGCAGATACTTTACCAAGAACACCTTCCAGCTGGATTATCATTGGGTTTGAAATGAATGATGGACAGCTTCATAAGTTAGCAATAATTCAGAGAATTGATAGTTTTCAAATCCGTTTTTCAAGAAACATTAAAAGACTTTATTTAGACACATGCTCTGAGTCCATGTGCTACCTGTGCTAAAGTGTTGCTGCCAAGCACATGTGGTATCTAAGTGTGTGTGTTGCCCACATCTTAAGAGAAGCCACAGTTTTCCCTTACCAGCAATTCTGTTTCTCCACATCCACCTAACATACACCTAGTGGATAAAAGATCTGTCCAGCTTCCCTTCTCGGTGATCTCCACTTTCCTCTGAAGTAAAATATCATAGTTTAGGAGTCAGGTTCTTTTCTAGCAATCCCAAAGGACTGCCTCTGCTCTTCCTTCTGTCTCAGTGGCCTGAGAAGAGCACAAATCCTGACCACAGTGTAAGCAGCCTGGCCTATGGAGGCCTCACCTCAGCCTAGAGGCTTGTATCAGTCCTCTAGCATCACTTGATCACTTGATCACTTAACATCCCATTATTCATTGATTTGCCTCGAGCAGGCACCAGTAACATTCCCATTTGACCCTATCACATGCCAGTGTAGCCCAATGGCATCTGGTTGCTTCAAGAATCGAGAGCCTCAAACCATTCATTCAGGGTCTTGCGAAGAATCTGACCATCTTGTAGGTGGGTGGCCACGTGATCTTTTGACATCCTGTGGGATCCAGTCGGTAACGGCTCTAGTCCAGTTGTCGTCTCCAAATCGCATTACATGTCCAGCCCATCTGATTTTCGATGCTTTGGCAAATGAGACAGCGCCCCAGACTCTGGAACAGCGATGGAAGTCAGAACTCTGGATTCCTTCTCTCACTTGAGTGAGGCGTGATATTCCAAGCATAGCTCTTTCGATTCCTCTCTGGAAGACCGAATAGCATTCTCATCCTGCTTTCCTAGGTCTCTGAGGCATATGTTAATGCAGGGAGAACGGTGGAGTCAAAGAAATGTGTCTGTAGCTGGAGTGCACCCTGAGATATATTTTTCTTGGTCTACATCTTCCAGGCACACATGAGAACTCAGAGCACCCAGACTCTCATCTTCTCTGTGGAATTCTATGGCATTTTTCTTAGGACAGACCCTTGAATAACTTGTTTCACTGGGAGATGGCCCAGAGGCCAGTGTACATGAACCCTGCGACATTGCAGCCTGCACTCATTCTGCTGCCTTCTTGGGTCACATGCAGAGCAGTGAGTATTGTGAAGCAGCAGAGGTCACATTGCAAGCCAGATTGATATAGGTGAGCCCCACAGGTGGCTTATGTGGAGCAGGAAGGGGAGAGATGGTCCTTTCTTCCCAGCTGCCTCTGCCACCTGGGACCCCCTGGGCATACTTAGGACTGATAAAGTCTGCAATGAACCCCCTGAATGGCATGGGTCCCACCAGCCCCCGAGGTGGTCATCAAGCCACACCTGATGTCTGCCTCATCTCTAGGCATAGGTGTTTATCCCCACCACCTGCAATTTTCTTGGGCAGCCACGGATTCAGGCTAGAGTGAGGAATTGCTGCCCCTCCCTGCTTTAAGATAGCTTTGTGGCTTTGGTTCTAAGCACTCACTGGCTCCCCTCCTGCTGAGTTACCTAGATAACACTAGAGGTATCCTGCAGGGCCACTCCAGTCCACTGTGCCCTGTGCATTTTTCTCACTGGGAATGAGGAAAGCTTCCATATTAACTCCCTTTCTCAAAGGGCTGATGTTAATCCCCATCCTGATGGGTGGCCCCCTTTACTCCTCTGTGTGTAGTCAATTCATCTCTTGTCTGTCTATGGAACACTTGAATGTTAGAATCAGATTGAAATCAGAAACAGTGATCCTTAGACCTTGGCAAACTGCATTATCACTAGAGGTTAGAGTTAAATGCAAGTCAACATTTTAAAAAGTTTAAGTGCTTTTGAACCTTGTTAGATTGGGGATTGAACTGAAAGGTTTCTAAATGAAATGTTGAGTCTACAGAGAAATGACCTACCCTTTGAGGTGGATGTGTTATTCCTGCCCCTCAAGCAGGAATAACAGACATTAAAATGTGGTGGGTGAAATGAAAAACTCAGTGGAAGGCCTTTGCAGCAGAGTAACAGCTGCTGAGGACAGAATCAGTGAGTTCCAAGATGAGGTGCAGAGAGTTTTTTAGGCAACAGCAGAAGATGGAAAAAAGACTTACAGTAAACGAATAGACAAGAGTTAATTGAGATGAAGCCAAAAGGAATAACATAAGAATCATTGGAGTCCCACAGGGACAGGAATAAAATCCTGATGAAGAAGCAACTATCAAAGCCATCATTGCTGAGAAGCTCCCGGAAAAGAAGAGCACTTGCTCCCAGATTCAGGAGGCCCGAAGGGTACCATCTAAAAAGAAACCCAAATAAGAATACTCCAAGACATATCCTAATCAAAAGGACAAGAACCATGGATAGAGATAAATACTGAAAGCAGCAAGATCAAAGAAGAAGCCCGAAGACAATGGTGGGATATTGTGAAAAGACTTAACGAGAACACATCTGAATAATCAAAGCAAACACAGACTCAAAGTCAAATGCTGGAAGACAATTTGTCACGCAACTACTCCAAAATGCCGGTTAGATTTCCTCCTCGATTTCTTCTGTGACCCATTTGTTGTTCAGCAGTGAGCTGTTCGGTTCTAGGTGTTTGGTTTGATTCCCTGTATCTGTGAGTGGTTAACTTCCATATTCAGTGCATCATGGTCTAAGAAAATAGTTGACATAATTTCTATCTTTTTATTTTATTGAGGTAAGCTTTGTGGCTCAGCATGTGGTCTATCTTGGAGAATGTTCCATGTGCACTGGAGAAAAATGTGTATTCAACTTTTTTGGGGATGAAAAGCCCTATATATATCAACCAGCCCTCTTTCATCAATTTCTTCCTTCAGGGCCAGTATTTTCTTGATAAGTTTCAGTCTTGTTGATCTATCAAGAGTTCATAAAGCAGTGTTGAAGTCTATGACTACTATTGTGTTACTGTCAAAGTCTTCTTTGAAGTCTATTAGCAGTTGTTTTAAGTAAATTGCTGGCCCCTCACTGGGTGCATATATGTTTAGGAGTGTAATTTCTTCCTGATATACATATCCCTTAATTATTAAAAAATGGTCTTCACTGTCCCCAAAAGCCCACAGCAAGTATCATTCTCAATATAGAAAAACTGAAAGCCTTCCCCTAAGATCGGGGATAAGACAAGGTTGCCTACTCTCAACAATTCTATTCAAAATAGTACTGGAAGTACTTGGCATAGCAATCAGGGAATAAAAGGACATTAATGGCATCCAGATAGGCATGGACAAAGTCAAGCTATCACTATTTTCAGATGAGTTATTATACCTAGAGAACTCAAAACTCTATGAAAAAGCTCCGAGAAACAATAGATACCTATTGTAGAGTGGTAGGGTACAAAATCAATACCCAAAAAGTCAGTGGCTTTCCTATATACAAATAATGGAAGAGAAGAAAGGGATATTAAGAGAATGATCCCATTCAAAATTGTGCCACAGAAAATCAAATACCTAGGAATCAGCTTGACTAAAGGTGTAAAGGATCTGTACTAAGTGCTGTATAATTCAGCAAAGTTGAAGTCTTTTGTGCAGCTTATTCTATTACTCATGTTAGAGCTATTTCCTATAATAGTACTGGTCAAGCAATTATCAAACAAGCAAATCACTCTAAAAGAAATGCTTTCTAGACAGAAAAAGGGAGTATATGTAAATTCCCCCAAGCAACAAATTGCAAGAGTATTGTTTACTTTAAATTTTTTAAATGTTGCAGCTAATGAAACTGCAGCTGAAAATCATTCGATATCTCCAAAAATGAAATCACAGTGACAAATAAAACCACAAAACAGGTCAAACAAAAAATCTTTTTAAAAATATTTTATTATGCCACCATGAGATATACAATTACAAAAATGTTCATGTTTGGGTTTCAGTCATACAGTGTTCCAGCACCCATCCGCAAAAAATCTTATATAAAGACATCATGTATGGCGAATGGTTACCAGGCTGGATAGAAAGATGGGGGGGGGTAACGGTTTGCTTTTATCTCCACAAATAAGGAGCAATTCTGGTATCTGACAAAAAGGCTCAAAATCCTCCATGAAAACAAGAGCAGACAGCTCAAGATGTTCCAAATGAAGATAAGCAGATAAGCCCAGTCCAAAAGAAACACCTGCAATGCCAGCCTATCGGAAAGGAGAACAATAAAGCCCAGTTAAAATACTGGAAGGACAGCCAAAAATTGGCACAACAAGCAAAGAAGGTGATAACTATTATAAGCATAAAATTAACTCCAATCACATTTTATATAGCTACACTAGTCATCCTAAGTGTATCAGCTAATGCTAGTTTCAATTATACTTATTGGACACACATACCCAATCTTCCCCTCCTACAAGCAGTCTCTTGGCAGGATGATGTTATTCCTCAGGATGATGTTATTCCTGTTTATAATAATGAGTCCCTTTGGTTACTGGTACTCATGATAACAGAGGCCCTTTTTAGGCCTGAATAAGAACGCACAAGTTTTTTCTGAATATGATACTGGTGTTGAAGGTGTACCAATTTGTATCGGAGCAGATTCTCATTGTCTCCACCCCAATTGTCAGTATTAGCTAATTTCTTATTGACCATCTTATAAAATAACATTTGTTAAGGTTATCAGCCATGGTTTTCTAAGGCAAAATATTGTAAATAATGTGGCTACTCCCCAGTTGCCTGTATGTAAAAGAAATACATAAATAACCCTCAGCATTGGCTTGTTTGGGATAATTATAGAGCCTCAGTTACTAATATGTATATTTTAGAATCTGTGCAAATACTGTATTGGAGCCCTAAAGGCTATTTCATCCAGAAAATGAAAGGTGGATAATAAACAGGAATATCTTGGCATATTACTAAGGACTAGATGGAAACATTTTGCCATGATTCTATCTTATGGGAAAATGAAGGGCTTGCACTGTCTTCACCTTTTCAATTAGGATTTTCCAAACAGATACAGCTGTGGAAAATCAGCTCTGCATTTCATGAGCTCTCAGTCAGGGAAGGAAGTTATAATAAAAATAGTACCAACGAACAGGTAATTTTTTTACAAAAATTATACATGACTGATAAAGGTATGTATTCCCTTCTCTTTGTAATACTTAAAAGCAAAATAATTTGGAATTCTTTTTATTTAACATTTTATTATACCACCATGATATATACAATTACAAAGTTGTAATTGAAACGCTTGGGGGGTTTCGGCCACACAGTGTTCCAGCACCCGCCTCCAACAGTGGCCCTCAACCACCACCCATGTCCCCAGTTCCCTCCCCCTTCCCACGTCCCGCCTAAATGGCAGGTTCTTTTATCTCCTCTCTCTCCCTCTCTCTCTCTCCTCCTTCTCCCACACATTGTGGGTTACACTACCTTAGAAGCCATCATTTGCATTTTTTGTCTGTATTTAATGCTCAGTTCTATGTTGGTATCAGACCTTTTGACATTTATTCACACATGTTCCCTTCTCTATCTTACCTAACCTCTGACTTCCATGCGCTTGTGGTAATTTCCACTTTTGGTAAGATCACCTGGTATATTTATGTCATGCAAATAAATGCAGTCATTCTATGTATCTCTCTTTCCTTCTGACTAATTTCACTCAACATAATTCTTTCCATGTCCATCCTTTTATAGGCAAATTTCATAACTTCATTTTTCCTGACAGCTGCATAGTATTCCATTGTGTAGATGTACCACAGTTTCTTTATCCAGTCATCTGTTTTTGGGCATACTGGTTGTAGCCAGGTTCTGGCTATTGCAGATTGTGTTTCCGCTGTGTGTTTTTGGCTTCCCAGGGTATATTCCCAGGAGTGGTATGGCTGGGTCAAAAGGGAGCTCAATTTCTAGTCTTTGGAGGAATGTCCATATTGTTTAATTTGGAATTCTTTTGAAGGACTATCACCTGTACCAAGTGTTCCATGTATACTTGTATTGAAACTAAACACCGGAGAAAGTTTGTATTTTCTCAGAACCCAAGTGGAAATTTGGATGCATGTGACGCTCCCATGGCCATAGGAGGAGCAGCTAATGATTGGACGTCTTTGTCAGATGATTACTCACATATCTAAGTGCACCAAAAGATTCATAGGTCTACTAATAGCTGCTGTTTTGAGCATCATTGCAGTGACTGCATCTGCTATACTGTAGCTGAAATGGCGATGAAAGAAGGAACACAATCTGTTGAGTTTGTGCACAAATGGCATGAAAATTCTCAAAGACTCTGGACTGCTCAAAAGGAAAATTGATACTGATCTGCAGGATGAAATGGCTGATGTGACTCAGACTGACTTTGCTTGGTAATCAATTGGCTAGCCTACAAAGACAAATGTCTTTGAAATATGATTGGAATACCTCTTCTTTCTGCCCCTCGAGGTGTTGCAGGTGTGACTGTGGTGCCTGGCTGAGTTAGCAGGTGGCAGACAGGAGACAGGCTTATCTATACCCAGAGCTCTTTCCTGTGGGCCCTGGATGGTTGATGATCTGACATAGAAAAGGACTGAACCCTCTGGGATGAACCCAGAGCCACGGCAGAGCCTGGTAACTGCCCTTGGCATATTTGATATGCCAAAAACAGTAGCGATATGAACCTCATTTCCAACTTATGGAGAAGTTGCTGGTGCCTGCTTGAGCAAATCTATGAACAACGATGGGAACACAAATGACAAGTGACCTCTTCTTTCTATATTACACCTGTACTTTATAATGAAACTGAATTTCCTTGGGATATGGTTAAAAACATTTGCTATCTATTTGTTAACTCATAAGAATATTATGGCTAAAATTGTAGATTTACAGAGCAAGATTCATAATACCTTTTTTCTAATCAACTTTCTGATGTCACTGCTGCTTCATTTTTGGCAGGATTTGGCTTATGTCATTTGCTCTCTTAACCCCACTACAAGCTTAAAGGAACTTAAAGGAGGAGCTGTAGGTTTGGGAGTGCTTATTTTGGTTATAGCTGTCCTTAGTCTTCTCTTATAATGTATGTTCAATTCTTAAGTATAAGAAAAGGGCTAAGGTTCAACAGGCTTCTCAGTTGTTATGTTGGCCAAATTGCAGCCTTAAGAGTAAAGTGGGTGATGTTGGCAGAAAGTAGATCCAAGGATATGTGAAGGGAGGTCTGATGGATACTGTCTGTTAACAGATACTTAGGGTTTCTGGAAGACTGTCTCCCAATAGAGTAGAATTCCCTAGTGAGACTGTTTTCAAGCTGCAGATGCACAGACATTGCTATCCTAGGTCATTTCTCTGCATATTTCCTTGTAGGCTATAACTAGCCCAAGATGAGTTTAATGGATGCTGCTTAAAGTTAGACAGAAAATAGGTTTTTCTTGTTCTTCTGTCTGACAAGACCTTGCCATCTTGGACTAGTCCTGAAGGCTGAATTAGCAACTGTAATGCATTCTTTCGTTCATATCACCTTACCTAAATAGCACCTCCTGTAGTTTTTTGGCTCCTGGTTGTCTCCCTTCCTATCATTCCTAAATCCTATATAAGGAATGTGAAGCATCTTTGTTATGTAAACTATGCAAACTTAACTCTAAGTTGTATTTCCCTGTGAGACCATGGGATATAAGAGAGATAAGAGAGTTAGGGTCCTTGTGGAGGTGGTCAGTCAGCATTCAAGATGAGAGATACTGCCCCTCTTGCTTGTGATTATTAAAAATATTAATGGAGACTTTTACTGGCTTTGGAATATGGAATATGCACCTGATCCTCAGGCAGCCATATGCTAATGTCCAAATTCACAAAACAGTACAAGAAGCAATAAAGGAAGACCTAAAAGAGAAGAGTGGCAATACTGGCCGAAGGACCAGAAGCCGGGAAAAGCATTCATAATGCCCTCCTGTCCTTCGCCAACTATAAGACCAATTGACTGCCTTCCAACATCCTGATGGATATATCACATCTTCCAGAAAGGCAATGGAGATTATTCATGACTTCTACTCGAATCTCTTTGATAGCCACATTCACCTGCCCACATACCAAATTCCTCAGGATGGATATGTTGTTCCCAACGTTCTCCCTTCTGAATACAACATGCCATTTCATTGGTAGAGAAGTGAATAGCACCCAGCCCAGAAAAAAAGTCAGACCCTAACACCTAAAGAATCTGCCGTCAGTACTCATCAATACTCTGGCTTGGTTCTTCACATGCTACCTGTCTGAATGTAAGCTTCCCTCCCAATGAGAGGGAAACCCAGAGGGACAGTTCTACTGTTCAAGAATGTAGATATCCACGACAATGGCAACTCTCGCCTCATCTTCCTGTTGTCCGTCATCTACAAGC
Source organism: Cryptotis parvus (assembly GCA_021461705.1). Classification (NCBI taxonomy): domain Eukaryota; kingdom Metazoa; phylum Chordata; class Mammalia; order Eulipotyphla; family Soricidae; genus Cryptotis; species Cryptotis parvus. The sequence continues at coordinate 11,622 of JAJIBD010008948.1, forward strand.
TTTTCATTCAAGTCATCTGAGCAGGATTGGCAGAACATAAGATGAAGGAAAACCATGCTAGCAAGTCATGTTCCAAAAGTATTCAGCACAATCGACTATGTCCACAATGTAACCAAGCTCATTGAGGTTTGTAGGTTTTTCAAGATGCCGCTCTGTCTCATGTTCATTGATTTAAAGAAAGCCTTTGATTCTGTTGAGACTGAAGTGGTCATCGAAGCCCTAGCCAAACAGGGCATTCAAACCCAATATATCAAGATCCTTCGAGAGCTGTATTATGCATTCACCACCAGGATCTCACCATTCTACAAGGAAGTGATCATTGATGTCAAAAGAGGGCTTAAGCAGGATGATACCATTTCACTGAAACTCTTCAGCTCCACCCTTGAGAATGTCATGTGACAATTATAATGGGAAGGAATGGGAGTGAAGATAGACAGTTGTCTACTACACCACTTCCACTTTGCTGATGACATCATTCTAGTAACACCAAACTTTAGCTAAGTGTCATGAATGCTGGCTGACTTGACTGTGAATGTGAAAAGATAGGTCTACAGCTGAATCTCAACAAAACAATGTTCATGAAAAATGAACTAGTTCCAGATGCTCCATTCACTCTCATGGAACAAACATCTCTGAATAAAGCAGTTATATATACCAGGTCAGAAACTCAACATGATAAACGACCTAAAACCTGAGCTGCAACAGGGGAAGAGAGCAGTGTGTAATGACTACACGTGCATTGAAGAAATTGCTAAAAGGACAAATGTTGGAGGACAGATTTAGCTAATCTGGGAGCTTTGTTGTTTTGCCCACACCCAGCTTAATCTTATTTAAGTCAAGGTTCATTCTAATGAGACCTCTCTTCTATGTAAACACTGCTAGAGGGTGTGGCAGTTACAGAAGTCACCTTGATTGAATAACTTCTGACTTATACATCTACTAAGACTTCTATGTTTTCTAGATTGGGCACAGCTCCTCTTTATACCCACTGCAGCCAACGTGGGACAGTTAGAATTTACCAGGAGACTACCACCCTGGCTACGTTGAGACTATAGGAAGACTATAGGAAGGATCATACTAGTTTGCTCTAAGCAGGCAAGAGTGACCCTTTCAGTACACGAGAACAAGATACTCAGAATCACCCTGGTGCAGATAATAATAAGAAGGACCTTGTGGGTACCATCTAGATTACATGAAGCTCATGAAGTTAAGATGTATTACTTTATATCAGCCCTCTCTCTCTCCAGTGTTTTACATAAGAGATAATCTCGGGATTAGTCCTTGGCTTAACCTTTGTTTATACCTGCAATAAGGTGTGGCACTACACTCTGTTTAGGGTTCTTTGTTGACATGACAACCTCCCGATTGGATTACTTTGGTGTATATAAGGGGCTGACTTGAGGCCCCTTCACCTTTTACCTTTTGGTTCCCTCAGCCTTCAGCTTTTGGCTCCTGCTGCTTTTGGCTTTTGGCTTTCGGCCTTTTGCTCCTTCTTCTGGGTAGGACTCAGATCGGGTGAGATCCCTCTCTCTCTTTGGTGGGAGACTTAGGCTTTTTTGTATGGTCTAAGTTCGGACCAGAGCTAAAGTTTGTTCATTATATTGGAGTACTGTGGAAGAGCTTTTGTACTATTAAAAGCCATTTTTGGAACTGCACCCGGATTTGTGAGTTTTCATCTGTTCTCCGGCGTCCTCGGAGGTAGAAGACAACCTCTGTCCTGACACTGTCAGGGACCCCGGCGGCATTCCCGACAGACAAAGAACCTCTGGCTCCATGCACATCTCTTCGACTCCACCATTCTTCCTGCATTAACATATGCCTCTGAGACCTGGGCCCTATGAAAGCATGATGAGAACACTATTCGGGTCTCCCAAAGAGGAATCAAAAGAGCTATGCTTGGAAAATCTTGCCTTACTCAAATGAGAGAAGGAAGTCAGAGTTCCGACCTCTGTTGACTATTGGCTGTCTCGTTTGCCAAGATGTCAAAATCAGATGGCCGGACATGTAATGCGACTTGGAGACAACCGCTGCATTTATGAAATGTATTCTTCATGCAGGAAACTTCTTGCCTCTAATAAATATCTAATTATGGCACAGTCATTGAAGTTGGTGATGCCACCTTCACTTTACAAATGAGGAAATTGAGATTCAGATAGCATATCTACCTAAGAGTCTAGAATGCATCCGAAACAAGGCTTGACTGTGAAACGGTCTCCACTGCACTACCGGCCCTTTCCCACTGATTGTCTGAACGTGTTTTTGCAGCAGAGGGAGCATGCTTCTGTTGAGTCCTGCTGCAACATAGTCTGCATGGGGAGTCGAAGCAGCAGGTCTGCCTTTAAGATTAGGAGAGCTGGAAACCCCTAAGGGAGACTTTTTTTTTTCAAAACTCATCTGACAAACTTCTAACTCCTTGACAGAGTTCTTAAATTTTCTCTTCTATGCTACTTCTATTTACTTTGGGAGAACTCATATTTGATTCTGGATGTCTGGGTTATGGCTGCTGAGAAACAATAAATATTACTACCCTTCAGAGATAGGAAAGTGCAAATGATGAAAAATATTGAATTCTAAAGAGTTGGAATTTTGAGGATATTTTTCTCCCTATAACATCTTGAAAATAATTTCTTTGTGCCAACTACATAGTCTAATCCTAAAAGAAATATATTGATATTTGGAATATACTATGTGCCTTTTCCCTGAGCATGGTGTACAATTAATTCCTTATATTCTCAGAATGACTAGGGGAGCAAACATGTCTCCAGGATCTGAGGACCTTTAAAACCCACAATATGCATTTCACAAGCTATCGCTGAATACGTATCCCTGTCTAGAGGGACTGAGTAGCGGGATTTCTTTCAGTTATTTTCCCCAAGAGTAAATGAGATTATTGAGCAATCTGGCCCATGTTCAACAGTATTTACTATGTTCATTTATCACATCTCTTAATAAACTCTAATAACAAGTAGAGAGCTAGTTATAGGAATAAGAATCATGGGAAAAGTGTGTAAAGTGTTAAATTTTAGGAAAGGAAGAACTGGGGAAAGGAAATACAGTCTTGTCATACTCACCCTCTCAGTCTGTGTTTGGCTCCACCCTGCATCCTAACTCTTCTAACTCCTGCTGGTGAACAATGGTCTGTCCATAAGCCTACCAGAAGGGATGATGAGTAATCAAATCATTGGGGTACATGTTTATTCCGTGTCTCTGTGTCTGTCTGCTGTCTCTATCACTCTCTTACTTGCAGACCTAGTTTCTGCCTCACAGAAATAAAGTGGATGTTCTCCCTCTATCATAAAATTTTGAGTAGTTGGAAATCAAAATACAAAGCTTCCAGGATCTTAAATATCTATCCTTCTTCCCTCACAGCTCCCCACCCCTGACTCCCACAAACCATTGTGTAGAAATAAACTGGTTAGCTTAAAAAAAAATCTTATCCAAGAGCTCTGACCCTTGTTCTGCTTCTTCCCTTTCCCATCTTTCTTTCCCCTTGATTATTTTGATTCATGCCCCTGGTATACAGAAGAAAGATTTAAGTGTTTTAATAAAATGTGAAAGTTTTCTATGCATGCACACATATTATCACATTGAGGAAATAAATTTCCATGTACTCTGCTGATGGCTGATGTTTTCTTTTCATGGTAGCATTTAGATATTTCTAAATGCTTGTTTTCTGTGTCAATTGATATAAATCTGCTATTTTTCTGAAGATATTCTTGTGGGTTAAGTGATATGTTTATACATTCTAAGATACTGATGTTCTTTGATAAATTGTGCTGTTAATATGGCCATTCATTTTAATATACTGTTGTGTGTTTGTATATGCAAAATAGAGTATTAGTTGAATATAAAAAGGACAAGTTTATGCAATTTGCTTTTATTTGGATGGAACTGGCTTTTATAAGTACTTAGTGATTTGTGTGCATCACTATTAAATCATAGAGTGTTAAAAACATTTATCAAATCAGCACAGGATATGTGAACCAGCACATTCATGCTCAGGTACTACTGCAGCATTTTTTCAGCAAGAGTAAAACTACCACTTCCCAAAGTCTCTCCTCTCCTTTGATGTGTAGTGTCTACATCCCAAAAGAGTTGTGTAGGCTATCAGGAAACCATGATCTCTGCCTAACCCTTGGTGGGATATACATACAGAAAGGGCACTTCAGTAGCAGTGTTTTCCTTTACACATGCTCTTGGTATCAATCCCAACTCCACTCCATCTCCATTTTAACTCCACTCAAATGGGTGAGGAGCATCTTCATAATTTTCCCTTAAATTGTACACAAGGGTGCATTTAAAACTTATTTTAAGAATTTTTAATTTAAACACTATGATTTATAATAGAATTTCATAAAGAAAATGTTCCCACCTCCAGTCCAGTTTATGATCCCAATCATCTGCCAATGACCAAGATTCCCTCCTGCCCAACAAACTTACTCTGATGGATACATTTTTAAGTTTAATTATTGTAGTTTGGGACCCATGCTTTCAGTGTTCTTGGGTTTAGTGGTTTATATATATGCAGATACCTTGCCTCAGTGCCACAGACAAGGCAAGATCCCTCTCTATACCTTGCCCTATGTTATACACAGAGTTCCTCTTCTTTACTTCCCCCACCATTTCACTCTTTTCACATTTTGACTTCTATAATCTAGAGCCGATATTTTTTCCATTATGGATACATTCTATTTCCTAGACATGTTATTCTATATACCACAAATTAATGATAACATTTAATGTCTGCTCTTGTCCTTCTGACTTATGTCACTTAATATAAGATCCTTCAATTCTATCTGTGTTGCAATGAACCGCATGATTTCATCATTGCTTGTGACTACTATATTGTGCATATATACTACAACTTCATGATTTGTTGGATGACAGGTTAGCTAGTCTGGGAGCTTTGCTGTTTTACCCACTCACAGCTTAATCTACTTAAGCAAGGTTCATTCTAATGAGATCTCTCTTCTGTGTAAACACTGCTAGAAGGTGTGGCAGTTACAGAAGTCAGATTGACTCTCAATAACTTCTGACTTATACATCTACTAAGACTTCTTTGTTTTCTAGATTGGGCACAGCTCCTCTTTATACCCACTGCACCCAGTGTGGGACAGTTAGAATTTACCAGGAGACTACCACACTGGCTACGCTGAGACTATAGGAAGATTATAGTAAGGATCATACTAGTTTGCCCTCAAGCAGGCGAGTGTGACCCCTTTCAGGATATGGAGGACGAGATACCCAGAAATCACCCTGGTGCAGATAATAAATAAAAAGGACATTGTGGGTACCATCTAGATTACATGAAGCTCATGAAATTAAGATGTATTATTTTATACCAGATCTCTCTCTCCAGTGTTTTTACATAAGAGATAATCTCTGTAGAAGGGATTAGTCCTTGGGCAACCTTTATTTATACCTGTGGCACTGGGTGTGGCACTGCCCTTCTACAATCTGTTTAGGGTTCTTTGTTGACATGACCCTCCCTGTCACAGATAGGATTACTTTGGTGTATATAAGGGGACTGACTTGAGGCCCGTTCGCACTTTTTTCCTGCTCCTTCTTTTGGGTAGGACTCCTCTTGGGTAAAATCCTCTCTCTTTGATTGGAGACTTGGGCTCTCTTATAGTTTAAGTTCTGACCAGAGCTAGAGGTCTTTCATTATATTGGATTACTGTAGAATAGCTTTTGTACTATTAAAAGCCTTTTTGGAACTGCGCTGGATTTGGACTTGGAGATGAGTTTTCATTTTCTTTCCCCGGCGGCATTGGAGGTAGAAGAGAACTTCTGCCCTGACACTGTTGGGGACCCCAGCAGTATCCCCGACAATGATTCATTCAGCTATTGTTGGATATCTGGGTTATTTTTATATCCTGGATATTGGAATAAGAGCTGCAATGAACATAGGCATGGCTGTAACTTTAAAAATAAATATATATTGTGTTTCATGGGCTTAAGTTTTCAAGAATGTTCATGAAGAAGTTAATTAATTAATTTTTTTTTTTTTGCTCTTTTGGGTCACACCCGGCAATGCATAGGGGTTACTCCTGGCTCTGCATTCAGGAATTACTCCTGGCGGTGCTCGGGGAACCATATGGGATGCTGAGGATCGAACCCAGGCCAGCACAGGCTGGTTGCGTGCAAGGCAACGCCCTACCCACTGGGCTATCGCTCCGGCCCAAGAAGTTAATTTAATTTTGAGGTTTCCTTTCCTGATAAAAATGACCATTAATATAAAGAATTTGGGTGGGACATTTTTTACCCTCAATTGTGGTGGATTTAAGTTTAGTAATTTAATATTTAATAAGTTTAGTTATTATTTTAAAAACATTAAGTTTAATGGCTGTCACAATTTTTTCTTAGCATAGGGATAAAGACAATGTAAAATATTCAAGTTGTAGTTAAAGTAGAGCTTTTAAGATTTAAAGTATTTCTGCATCACTCAAAATATTGTGGGCTTTCCCAATTTACCTATACATAGGGCTGACCTTGCATTCTGTATTTTTCCAGGAAACAGGTTTCCCAAATTCTCTGTATTTTCTGGTATTCTAAGTGAGAAAGCACAGTGAAAGAATATTTGCCCCAGCTTTTTAAAGAGCCTCTAGCTAAAAGTACTTTTGACTCTAAAATAACTCCTTCCTCTACTTGGAAAGAGTTCCTGCAACCAGTCAGACTCCTTCCTGTGGTGTATTACATCTGTATTGGAATGATGTGGAAATATAAATCCAGGTTATCTTAGGCAATTCTGATGGGTCATTGCATCTTCAGAGTCCCTCTACAGGTGGACGAGGCTATTGGGCAGCTCTACTTCTCCTTCTGGTTAAATATTTTGCTTTCATTATTACTTTATCAGATTCCTAATAAGAATCATTAATTAAAATCCATATTACAGCAGGAATTTTTGGTGAAAATAGTTTCTAAAAATAGGTTTCAGAACTCATTGCTCTCCTTTTAGCTACAAAGTAAAGCTATTACTATTTTAACCCTTTGCAAATATTAATAGTAAGACACTATCTGTTGGTAGATATTGATATGTTAAAGTTATAATGAAAGCAAATAAAATGCACAGGCTAGGGGAGGGGAGGGAATTGGGAGCATTGGTAGTGGGAAATGGGCACTGGTGAGGGATGGGTGCTGGAACACTGTATGGCCAAAACCGAAACATGAACATTTTTTTAATTGTTAAAAAATTAATAAAAATGCACAGGGGTTGAGGAACTTGCCTTGAATTTTCAGGTGACCATGGTTGTATCCTTGGCATTGCATATGATCTCCAAACCACTTCAAAAGTGACCCCTGAGCACAGAGCACAACTAGGTTGGCTGCAAGAGACAAAATTTTAAAAAAAGAAAGAGACAAACTTAGAGCATCAATTTTCACTAAATGTTTAACATTAGAACTTGAGACTTTCTTATTGTACATTATTATAATGCCATTGTAATGTACAGAGTGAAATGATAGAAATGAGAGGCAAGTTCATATTGCCTTTTACTTCAGAGTAGCCCAAATTCAAAGTATGGTGAACTCCCATCTGTACTCTAGAAAGAGAATCACTAATATACGTGATGGCTCTTCTCACAGGCCCCAAACTTACAGTAGATAAAACTACTACAAATCTATATTAACTTATAACAATAAGGATCATAAACAAAAAAATAAGACCATCATGAATCAGAGACTAAGTATTCTATTCCAGAAACTGAAGAGAAAGGTTAAAAGGCAAGGTGCTTGCCAGCCCAGCCTATTTCCATCCCATCATCCTATATGGCCTCCTGGGCACTTCCAAGAATGATTTCTGAATGTGAAGCCAGGGAGCAATTCAA
>JAJIBD010008949.1:0-11159 GCA_021461705.1 Cryptotis parvus
TGTTGCAGGACTCCTCTAAGGGCCACTGCATCTGCTCTGTGCCGCCTGCAAAATCACTTCGTAGATAAGGGGGTAGTCTAAATGTGGCAGTTTATGCTGTACTAGCTGGTATAAATATTCTCCCATGCTACCACAATCATCGTGGGACTAGCTAAGATCTTACCAGCATATTTGCCTGGCCACGTAGGACCCCTAAGTAATTAGACCAGAGAGAAAAGCTGTTTGCTTCCAAGCAAAAAAGCATGGCTCCCTGATATACTCAAAGGCAACTAAAATACAAAAACTACAATGAAGTAGAAGAGACTTGTGAGGCTTGGAGAAATATTTAACTGGCATTAGTATTAGTCTTTGGTACAGAGACATGCCATCTCAGAAACCCCCTTCTCTACCCTATAAAGGCATTTCCAGGCAGATCTTGGCTCAAAACATTAGCATACTAAATGTTTTTGAGGGATTACCTCAAAACAGGTAGGTGTAGGGAGGGATTACCTGAGGGCATTTGACCCTCCCTGCTTTCCATAACAGTGGGAGGAAGGTCTCAGTTGCAGGGGTATAAAACTAGCCTGTTTCTCTCTAGTGCGCTTCTTTTTGGGCTCTCTCTTTGTGGCGCTCACCCTTCTTGGGAGTCTTGTCTTCTCCCTTTTACAGGGCCTTTACACGTGGTGGTGGCCATCTTGGCCTACACATGGCTGGGGTTCTACCTGGAATCCTAAGCCCCGGGCTTTTCCTTTTGCTGATTTGTATGCCTGAACCTGTGATAAGTAAAGCCTTTTAAAACTGCATCGGATTCCTGAGTTTTCATCCATTCCCCCCTGGCTTCCGAGGTAGAAGGGAACTCGCTTCCCGGCACTGTCGGGGACCCTAGCGGAGTTCCCGACAGACTACAGTTAGTTCACCACTCTACAGTTTACTCACCATTCTACAAGGAAGTGATCATTGATATCAAAAGAGGGGTTCGTCACAGGGTGATACCATTTCACTGAAACTTTTCAGAGCCACTCTCGAGAACAACATGAGACAATTAGAATGGGAAGAATTGGGACTGAAGATAGACGGTTGGCAACTACACCACCTCCGCTTCGCTGATCACATTGTTCTAATAACACCAAACATTAGCCAAGCGGTACAAATGCTGGCTAACTTCGACAGAGAATGTGGAAAGATAGGTCTACAGCTGAATCTCACAAAACAATGTTCATGAAAAATGAACTAGTTCTAGAGGCCCCATTCGTTTTCAATGGAACAAATATCTCTGAATGCAGCAGTTATATGTACCTAGGTCGAATAGTCAACATGATGAATGACCTAAAAACTTGAGCTGCACAGTAGGAAGAGAGCAGCATGGAATGCCTTCAAGAGCATCAAAGAAATAGCTAAAAGGACAAAGAACCTCTGGCTCTGGACACATCTCTTCGACTCCACCATTCTCCTTGCATTAACATATGCCTCAGAGACCTGAGCTCTATGAAAGCAGGGATGAGAATGCTATTTGGATCTCCCAAAAAAAATCGAAAGAGCTATGCTTGGAATATCATGCCTCACTCAAGTGGAGAGAAGGAATCTGGAGTTCCGACGTCTGTTGCCGTTCCAGAGTCCAGGGACACTGTTTCATTTGCCAAGGCATCTAAAATCGTATGGGCTGGACATGTAATGCGATTCGGAGACAACTGCTGGACTAGCACCGTTATGGACTGGATCCCATGGGACGTCAAAGATCATGTGGCCAGCCACCTAAAAGATGGTCAGACTTCTTCGTCAAGACCCTGAAGGAACGATTTGAGGCTCTTCATATTCCTGAAGCAAGCAGATGCCATTGGGCTACATTGGCACGTGATAGGGTCAAATGGAAACGTTACTGGTACCCGCTCGAGCAAATCTTACGAATAACAGGATGTCAAGTGATCAAGTGAAGTGATCAAGTAGTTAACCAATAAAACTCCAGTTCACTATAAAATAGGTCCCCTTTTCTCCTGATTTACCTACCCCTCCCTTTCTCTTGTGTTAACTGCTGAAGTTATCATAGACCAAATGTTTATTAATTTATTTATTTTTGCCTTTTGGGTCACACCCGGCGATACTCAGGGGTTACTCCTGGCTCTGCACTCAGGAATTACTCCTGGCGATGCTCAGGGAACCATATGGGATGCCGGGGATTGAACCCAGGCTGGCACAGGCCAGCCGCATGCAAGCAAATGCCCCACCACTGGGCTATCTCTCCGGCCCCCAAAAGTTTATTTTTGTTTAAATTCATTTGATTTGTTTCTTTTTATACTGCCTCTGAATGATTTAATATGATATGTACTTTTCCTCATATAATTTATTTCACTAAGCATAGGTGTATGTTGCAGTGAAAGACAAGATCTTGTACTTTCTTATGAGTAGTATTTGATTGCTTATATATGCAACTTCATTGTTTACTCATTTGCCACTGGTCACTTGTGTTGTTTCCAGATCTTGGCTATTGTTAGTAATGCTACAATAATGATAAGGGTGCAACATAGCTCTTCAAGTTGGCACTTTTGAAGTTGGCGGGGGTAAATACCCAGAAGGATAACTTGGCTGTATGAAATTTTTTTCCTTTTATTCTTTATTATTATTATTTTTGCTCTTTTTAAAAGTTTTTGTTTCTCTCCCTCTCCCAAGGAAATGTACACATTGATTTTCATACAGCAGCACCATTTTGGAACATTTGAAACTTAAGAAGCCCTAGAACTGGACAGTTCCTAAAAAGAATCACAAGTACCTCAAGTTCTTGCAAGTGAATTTAGCCCAGAGTTCAAAGGTCTAAAGATCACATGTAAACATATACATACAAGGTAAATTTGAGCCTGGTTCTTTGTTCACTATGATTTTTGCTTTGCGGTGGCATGGGGTTTGAACCACACATGGTGTTGCTCAGGGTCCTGGTAGTGCTTGGGGACCATATCCTGTGTCAAGGATCAAGCTAGAATCAGCCCTATGCATCACAGACATCAAACTTGCTATACTATCTCTATGGCCCCCTTGGAGTTTGCAAATTTCCCTCCATGTTTGGGCACTCAGGTGTGGGAGTTGCCCAACCTTTTCTTGAATTAATCTAAAAGCATTTCTAAAGTAGTAATTAGTATGTACAAAGGAAACGGTCTTTTCAAAGCATGTTTCTGCCTCGTTCTTTGTCTCTGATGAGAACAATCCAGGGTGGGTAAGAGACAGGGCTGGGTCAGCTATTAAGCTCACTTTTCTTCCTTTGTGAAGGAGAGTGTTCTCCCAATCCATCAGAGATATTTTGATGAGGAAAAATAGAGTCATTTGCTCATAGGACATTAAGAAATTCCGAAGGTTTAAAAATACTTTTTAAACTCCAAAATTGGTCTCGGTTGCTAAAGACAGAAAGAGGCTCTAAAGTCTAGTTTATTCTGAGATTTGGAAATTAGGCAAATAGGGATTTCCCTTCTTTCCTTTCTGCCCTTTGGAATTTCGCATTATTATAATGATCACTCTATTTTGATAGAATAGAGATGTTCTTTGTGTGTGTGTGTGTGTGGGGGCAGAGCCTGTTTTTTTTTTTCCAGGAGGTAAGGTAATGCTGGCTGGGCAAATTGCTTCCTTGACCTATAGTCCTAGTTGGTCTCTCTGGCTTCCACAGCTCCAAGACAGAGAAGGTTGTATAGTGAATGAAAGCAGTTTGCTATGGAACACTGTACACAGTTCAAGCACTGTTGTTTGTCCTTTTAGTGTTTATTGAAGCAGCGTGCTTTATAATTCTGTTATTGCTGGAGTTCCTTGCATACATTTTTCTGTACTACACCCTCTGCTATAGTGTCGGCTTCTCTCCACTATCAGCTCAGGGTGTTCCCCCCCCCTGGCCACCCCTACCATCCCGGCTGAACTTATTTCTTCAAACCAACTCTCAGGTGCAGTTGTGTTTCACTGTTTGCATTCATTTCACCTCAGAAGCTACTTCTTTTTTGCAATGTTAGGACCATTCCCAGTAGTGCTGGAAGGCAGGTTACGCAGGGGACCATGTAATGTCAGAAATCTTACCTGGGCCTGTGGCAAGCAAAGCCGGTGCTCTTGTCCTTTGGCCATCTCCCCAGGTCCCAGGCCCCCCAGTCTCAAGCTTGTTAGTGGCAATGGTTTAGGCAGATACTGGCCAAACGGGCAATTTCTTTTTGCAAGCTACTTGAGTCAATGGGCTGCATTGCACTCTGTGGCTACAATCCTACAAGAGGTTTGTAATGTCGAGGCAGCTCTACAGGATCCATCACAGGCTCAGGAGTTTATTGATTTTGGTTTGTTTTTGGATTCACATCCAGCAGTGCTCAGGGATGATTCTTGGCTCTGTGCTCATGGATCCCTCCTACTGGGTTCCAGAGACCATATTTGGGGCTGAGGATTGAACTGGGCTTAGCCAAGTGCAAGCGCCTTATGCACTGTACTCCTGGCATGGCATTCTGGCAGCGTGGGGCAGCCTAGGCATTGGGGTGGACTGATGGTGGAAGGCAGGCACTCTTCCTGTTGGAGGAGAATGTTGGGATTCTGCTTTATTCTCCAGACTGAATCCTCAGCAAGTCAAGGTCTAGAGTAAGGATCAGTGATTCTAACCAGAGATTGAGTTGCAGGGTTGTGGTGTACCTTGTTGATGGTAGGACAAAAAGCAGATGCCAGGTCTAAATAGACTGCAGGATTAAATAGGTTACTGGGGTCACAGCAATAACAGTGGGGAGGGAGTTTGCCTTGTAAGCAGCTGACCTGGATTGGATCCCAAGCATTCCGTAGACTCCCCGAGTACTGCCAGGGGTTATCCCTGAATGCACAGTCAGGAGTAACCCCTGAATATTGTCGGGTATAGTCCCAAACCCAGTCAGACAATAAAAGATAGGGTTCCTAAAGACCCCTGGCTTTGAGTGCCAAGGCCTGCATGTGGAGATGCCCTCTGCACAGGGGGCTGCTTGGGCAGAAACCCATTAGGTTGTTCTGTGTTTTCCCCTGAGAGGCCCAGATTTTCCCAGAGCTCCCTCTTTGTGAAACTGCATACAGGGTTGGAGCGAGCCCGCTGCTCTGTTTCTGAAACTGCTCCTCTTCCTAGCCATCATTTTACATTTCTATGCACGAATACCCATTTTTTGTCATTTATTGGTGTTTACACCCAATCATTAAATCCTCTCGTTAGAACCAAAGCTTTCCTTTCTTTTGCCCAGTGCACATTCTTCAGAGGGTTAGTCGGCTAGGCCACGTGGCCACCTCGAATTAAATACTGCTTTATTGCAGGTTTTCTTTGACTCCTTCAAAAGCCTCTCCATTCACAAATTCAAGGTAAACCTGTTTTCTTCAGCATAAAGCTTTACTCTTTGTTAGGCTTTAATAGACCAATGTCACCCTGAACCACAGACTCTGAGTTTCCTTTATCTAAGCTATTGGCTGGGTTTGCCATGGTGGTGGGGAAGAAGGGAGCAGAGAAAAGAGGGGGAGGGAGGGCAAGAGGTACTGTGATGCCCATGAAAAATCATTATGTGCAATGAAAGCGGTTTTCATACCTCAGTTTCTCCAGCCTGGATCAGGGCAGGATTGCTGGAATGCTTTGTATGAGTCACAATATAGATGTGATTCTGGGACCCAATTTACAACCTTTCCTGAAGGGTTTGGGTGGGCATGGTGCTCGGGAGATACTCAGCAGTACTCAGGGGCTATTTTTGGCTCTGTGCTCAGGAGCAACCCTTGAGTATCCTTACGCAGTGCCTGAATAGAACCAGGGACTACCGCAGGCAAGGCAAACAATACTTTTTATTTTTTTATTGAATCACAGTGAGAGTCACAGTTAAAAGTTGTTCAAGATCGGGTTTCAGTCATACAGTGTTCTTCACCCATCCCTTCATAAGTGCACATTTCCCACCATCAGAGTTCCTAGTTTCCCTCCCGCCCCACCAGATCTACCTCTATCACAACCACTTTCTCTCTCTCTCTCTCTCTCTCTCTCTCTCTCTCTCATTTCAGGCCTTATGGAAGGCCCATGCTTCTAAACCACGTGTATTGTCTTTTTATTCCCCCTGTCACTCTTGCTCTTCATCTTCTATTCAGCTCAGTGACTTTAGAGACTTTGATTTAGTCAGCAGTTTAGTCCCGTTCTCTTGTCATTTAACATGACACAGAAAGAGCTTGGAGGCCCCGCCATCTCCCTCTCCACCACAGGATATAAGAAATAATTTATTTGCATCCATTTAAGTTATAAAAAACAAGACAAAACACCAAGTTTGAGATTTCCGTGGCTGGGTGGGACCCGGGAGGTTTCAGAGGGAAGGCTCTTGCTCTGCATGTGGCTGCTTCCTCCAAGACCCTTCAAATTCCCTGTAGCACACATGTGGACCCTGAGCAGCACCAGGAGCCACTCCTGAACACAGAGCCAGGAATATCCTGGTCATCCCTCACCCCTGCCAAGACCTGCAGGATAAATAAATAACTTTACCCGATTCCCCCAAAAAGATTTCTGTGGCAATGTGTCCTGGGAATAAATACTGTCGTGCTCTTTCTTCCTGGCTCTTTTGTATCAGCTGTGCATCATAGGACAAGCTCTCTGACCTCCTTGGACCTTCATGCCTACTAATGTTTGAGAGATTCCTCTTTGAGAGTGGATGGGATGTGAGAAAAAGCCTGGCACAGAACCTGGTACATGATAAGCACTCAGTGATTTGTGTCCTGTTTGCAATCGAAGTGTGGGTGGAAGCTTCAACCCAAGACAGTTCCCATTCTGTCTTGCCAGGCCGGGCAGGACCAGGTGGGACCTGATTTTTGTGAGTGCATGTGTAGCTGCATTAGACAAAAGCCTCTTTTCAGCGACAGCTTCGAGATGACCATGCTCCATATGGCTTCACCTGCTGCGACTGTTCTAATTGCAGTCCGAATGGATCTCATTAGGGTTACAATGGGCCAGGAAAATGAAGAGTAGTTACCATGGCCCACTCCCTGGGCCTCCCAGCCCTGGGTCAGAAAAGAAGCAGAGTGGAAACCGTTTCCCATAATTACGGTGCCCAATAAGGCATCCGAAGCATGGTGGGAGCTGAATAAACGGCCTTTGAGAATTTTTTCTTTCTGTCTGCCAAGTGTTTGTTACAAATAAGTGGAAGTCTGATTCAATGGCATTGTACATACCTCCCCTCACCCACTCCAGACTCTGTCCTCCTTAAAACACACTCATGTGTAAAGGGGCTGTGGGCTTGCATAGGGGTAGTCACTCAGTTTGCATCCTGCATGGCTCTAACGAAGAGCACCTAGTGAATTAAATAAGCTACTATACTGTTATAATGGGTTATGCATCCTGTATAATTACGGCAGAGTTGGCGTGATAGTACACCAAATGGGATGCTGGTCAAATGACTAAACAACAAACCAACTGCACTGTGTTCCTGGAATAGATTACAAAAGAATGCTTTTGTCAGTTGGGCACAAACATGTACCTGGCGCGATATCTGATTGGTCAGATGGCTTGGAAGAGGACAAAATGAAGTGTACCCTTGTGCTCTTCATTGGCCAGTGATTTGGTCCTGGTGCCCTTTGCTTTTATATCAGTTTGGTTTTGTTTCTGGGCAATGGGATGTCAATCTGTTTATCTAACACATACTGAGTGAAAGGGCCTTTCAACAACTGCCACTTTCAGCTCATGACCGGGGGCTTTCCATAAATATTAGTTAAGGACAAGAAACTCAGGGGACAACTCATCAGACACAGGTTTATCTATCTATCTATCTATCTATCTATCTATCTATCTATCTATCTATCTATCTATCTATCTATCTATCTATCTATCTATCTATCTATCTATCATCTATCTATCTATCTATCTATCTATCTATCTATCTATCTATCTATCTATCTATCTATCTATCTATCTATCTATCTATCTATCTATCTATCTATCTATCTATCTATCTATCTATCTATCTATCTATCTATCTATCTATCTATCTATCTATCTAATGTATCTATCTAAATTTCGGTTTGGAGGGCCACAACTGGCAGTGCTCAAGGCTTATTCCCTGCCTCTGATTTCAAGGATAACTCATTTTTTGTCTTTTTATGTCACACCCAGCGATGCTCAGGGGTTTCCTTGGTTCTGTGCTCATGAATTACTCCTGGCAGTGCTTGGGGGACTATATGGGATGCTGAGGATTGAACCTGAGTCAGCAGAGTGCAAGGCAAATGTCCTACCTGCTGTACAATCACTCTGGCTCTTCAAGCATCATTCCTGACAGGCTCAGGGACTCTATGAGGTGCCGAAGATCAGAGTCGTGTTGGTCAGTGTAAGGCAAGCACTCTAATCTCTGTACTGTCTGTCTGGCCCCAGCTTTTGCTATTTCATTTTCTTTTCTCTATATTTGATTTGGGGATACACCCTTCCACACTCAGGACTTACTCCTGGCTCCTGGCAGTAATTAGGAGACACTAATTGAACCTGGGCTATGTGCAAGGCCAGTGCTTTAATCCCTGGACTGTCTCTCTGGTCCAATCCCAGCATTTTTTCCCTAAAAAGCAATGGCAGACTTCAAGTAGCAACACAATGATATGATAAAGCAACATTAAAAATATTTGATAACATGTGCATAATAAATCTGATTTAAATAAACTTTGGGAACATGTATAATAATTGGAAAGATTGACACTATTTCTCTATCTTGCCTTTCTGTCTTCTACCATGACTTATAAAGGTGATCCCTTTGTGACAGTTTAAACTGTGTGATGTATCTACCTGGTGTTGGGTCCCAAAATGAAGTAAAAGTTGTATTTCTGTCGACCTGGAGCTTCTATTGGAGCTCAGAAAACTGGGCTACTGTTCTTAGCTCTTGTCCAGGCTCCATTTGGGGTGTTAATAACTGCTTCAGTGTTAGAATTCCTTATGTTACCTCTGCCTGGCTTTACTTTACAGAGAAAAGGCCTTAATTTGCTTGCTCAGCTTTTTCCTTTCATTGATAACACCGCCTGTGTCTGCTGCTTCCTCCTTATTGTATTTCATTTTTGTTCCTGGAATAGACAGCTTTCCATTTCTCTATTGGTCCGTGAGTGGTCCGGATGGGACTCTTGTGTCAGTCCAGCTCTGGAATTCTGTCATGTGGAGGCAGATTCCAAGGCTCCTTTTTCTATCCCTGAAGACTCTTAAGGTCCATGGGAGTAGCAATTGAAAGGTGCTTGGCATTGATAATTGGCTACCCAGGAGAATAAACTGAACAACTTTGCCATTTAGTTCGCCATGCGCAAAGGTCAGGGAAGTGAGCTTTCTCAGGAAGTCAGACTGAGATGGGAGCCAAGTAAAGGACTCCAGCACTATTTGGTAGACTGGACGTGGCATAGGCCATGTGCATGCAGTGGAAGGCATACTCCTGGAACTAATAATTGGCCTAACTATTCTTACTTGGCATATGGGAATGTGCCCCCAATGCATGAGTGGGGGGCATTGTCTCTTCAGGGACAAATCTCCTAAGGTCACTTGGGGAGATGTATTGGAAATAAAAATGCCTGCTTTGATATGGAGTAAATTGAGAGAGAAATTTGTTTCTTTCCTTCCCCATCTCTCTCAATTGTATAATCTAGAAACCAAAAGGTTTTTCCAAAAGGGAAAAAAGAGGTAGATTGGAAGGTTACAGGATTACAGGGGTAGGGGCAAGGGTCTAGGACACACTGGTGGAGTAGGACACGCTGTGATCAATCTATATATCTGAACCACAGAATCAACAAAACTGAAAATATGAGACCCAAATTACAATAACCAAACTGAAAACCGAGCCTGTTGCAGAGGCTGGGAACCTGGGGATACTGGTGAAAGGAAAGTTTCACTGGTCATGGCGCTGGTGTTGGAATATTGTATGTCTAAAAGGTGACTATGGATAACTTGTCAGTAATGGTGCCTTAATAAAAATTTTATTTTATTAAATATAAAGTATAAAGTAAATACACACATACACACAAAAGAGGGAGAGGACTCTGAATCTTAGGCACAAAATCAGGCTGTTTGGGTTGTAGTAGTAGAAGTTTGTGGAACAGTAACAGCAGTGCTATAAAGTAACCAAGAATAGCTTACAGCCAGGGGAGATTATTTATTTTTAAACTTGCTTTTGTCTTTGTGGGGCACACCCGGCGGTGTTCAGGGATTACTCCACTCAGTGGTGTTCAGGGGATTACTCCTGGCTCTGCACTTAGGAATTACTCCTGGTGGTGCTCAGGCGACAATATGGGATGCCCGGGATCAAACCTGGGTCAGGCCTCATGCAAGGCAAACACCTTACCCATTATCCTATTGCTCCAGCTCCTATTTTTAAATTCGTATTCATTCATTCATTCATTCATTCATTCATTCATTTGCTTTTTGGGTCAAATCTGGCAATGCTCAGGGGTTACTCCTACTTTGCACTCAGGAATTATTCTTGATGGTGCTCGGGGAACATATGGAATGCCAGGAATCACACTTGAGGTTGGCTGAGTACAAGGCAAACACCCTGCTGACTGTACCATCACTCCAGTCCCCAGAGGGCACATTTAAACAGCCAGAGATCTGATGAAGTAGAAGATCTGATGGGGCATGACTGGATCCCATGTTAAACAAAAATTTAACAAATATTTATTGTGTGCTAGTATTGTGCTAGATCTTATTCAAAGTTTATTTTGAAATTGGGGAGGTTGGGATATACCCAGCAGTGCTCAGGGCTATTACTGGTTTTATCCTCAGAAGTGGCCCCTGACAGTGCTTAAGGGGACATACAGAGGACATATCGAGGACATATAGAGTTGGCTGAAAGCAAGGCAAATACGTTACCTCTCTCTGACCCATATTCCGGCAAGTATGAGGCATACTATTTAACTGTTCCATCTAAGAGATGCTAAGATTACCTAATCAGACTGATCTATTCATTTTAAAGTTTCCCACCAAACTATTGCCTAATGATACAAGCAACCAAAGAACCTTTGCCTACAGAGGGCTAATTTTTTTCCTTTGAAAGCTACTCCTCCTCAGACAAAATGGTGTCCTGGCAACATGATCACTAGGATAAAACAATAGGAATACTTAAAATGCATGAGCCACTGTATCATTTTATGGATAATAGAATAAATAATACTGTCTTAATAATATCTTAAGCACCTTGTTTAATTTCTCTGATTATATAAAATGTTTTGTTTCAACATTGGGCTTGTTAGAA